>LAPY01007044.1:0-13626 GCA_000970635.1 Eragrostis tef
TCCCTGATTAGGATACCTTAATCTAGGTATCCGACAAGCCTGTTTATGGGCCATGTGAATCCATCAGTATCTCTGCGATCTTCATGCCGAATGGAAGTGAAAGCAGCCTGTCACCCATTGGACACCTCTCAGGCCACTTTTCTGGATAGAGAATAGCCGACACCAAAGTTTTTCGAGAAACTACAGTTTTAGGCTGTTTTCATGGGCTATAACACACGATTTGGGTCGATTTTTGGCACCCGCTCTGATTTCGAGTCGCCAGCTTAGAAATGCGTGACCTAATTGTAGGGGACATTTCACTATGTTTTCAAGGAATTTCGGGGTGTGCGGAGCTCGTTTCATGGCATTTCTAGGCCGTGAGCACCTGTTATGAGGCTGTTTATGGGCCATGTGAATCCATCACTATCTCTACGATCTTCATGTCGAATGGAAGTGGAAGTAGCCTCTCACCCATAGGAGACCTCCCGAGCCAGTTTTTCGTGTTGAGATTAGTCGATACCCAAATTTTTCGTGAAAACTGCAGTTTAATGCCGTTTTAATGGGATATAGCACACGCTCTGGGCCAAACCCGATTCAAGTCGCCAGCATAGATATGCATGGCCTTATCGTAGGGGACATTTTACGATTTTTTCATGGATTTTCGGAACGTACGGAGCGTGCTTGAAGGCATTTCGAGGCTGTGAGCACCCGTTGTGAGCCTGTTTATGGGCCATGTGAATCCATCACTATCTCTGCGATCTTCATGCCGAATGGAAGTGAAAGCAGCCTGTGACCCATTGGACACCTCCCAGGCCACTTTTTCGGGTACAGAATAGCCGACACCAAAGTTTTTCGAGAAACTACAGTTTTAGGCTGTTTTCATGGGCTATAACACACGATCTGGGTCGATTTTTGGCACCCGCTCCGATTTCGAGTCGCCAGCTTAGAAATGCGTGACATTATTGTCGGGGACATTTCACTATGTTTTCAAGTAATTTTGGGGTGTGCGGAGCCCGTTTCATGGCATTTGTAGGCCGTGAGCACCTGTTATGAGGCTGTTTATGGGCCATGTGAATCCATCACTATCTCTACGATCTTCATGTCGAATGGAAGTGGAAGTAGCCTCTCACCCATAGGAGACCTCCCGAGCCAGTTTTTCGTGTTGAGATTAGTCGATACCCAAATTTTTCGTGAAAACTGCAGTTTAATGCCGTTTTAATGGGATATAGCACACGCTCTGGGCCAAACCCGATTCAAGTCGCCAGCATAGATATGCATGGCCTTATCGTAGGGGACATTTTACGATTTTTTCATGGATTTTCGGAACGTACGGAGCGTGCTTGAAGGCATTTCGAGGCTGTGAGCACCCGTTGTGAGCCTGTTTATGGGCCATGTGAATCCATCACTATCTCTGCGATCTTCATGCCGAATGGAAGTGAAAGCAGCCTGTGACCCATTGGACACCTCCCAGGCCACTTTTTCGGGTACAGAATAGCCGACACCAAAGTTTTTCGAGAAACTACAGTTTTAGGCTGTTTTCATGGGCTATAACACACGATCTGGGTCGATTTTTGGCACCCGCTCCGATTTCGAGTCGCCAGCTTAGAAATGCGTGACATTATTGTCGGGGACATTTCACTATGTTTTCAAGTAATTTTGGGGTGTGCGGAGCCCGTTTCATGGCATTTGTAGGCCGTGAGCACCTGTTATGAGGCTGTTTATGGGCCATGTGAATCCATCACTATCTCTACGATCTTCATGTCGAATGGAAGTGGAAGTAGCCTCTCACCCATAGGAGACCTCCCGAGCCAGTTTTTCGTGTTGAGATTAGTCGATACCCAAATTTTTCGTGAAAACTGCAGTTTAATGCCGTTTTAATGGGATATAGCACACGCTCTGGGCCAAACCCGATTCAAGTCGCCAGCATAGATATGCATGGCCTTATCGTAGGGGACATTTTACGATTTTTTCATGGATTTTCGGAACGTACGGAGCGTGCTTGAAGGCATTTCGAGGCTGTGAGCACCCGTTGTGAGCCTGTTTATGGGCCATGTGAATCCATCACTATCTCTGCGATCTTCATGCCGAATGGAAGTGAAAGCAGCCTGTGACCCATTGGACACCTCCCAGGCCACTTTTTCGGGTACAGAATAGCCGACACCAAAGTTTTTCGAGAAACTACAGTTTTAGGCTGTTTTCATGGGCTATAACACACGATTTGGGTCGATTTTTGGCACCCGCTCTGATTTCGAGTCGCCAGCTTAGAAATGCGTGACCTAATTGTAGGGGACATTTCACTATGTTTTCAAGGAATTTCGGGGTGTGCGGAGCTCGTTTCATGGCATTTCTAGGCCGTGAGCACCTGTTATGAGGCTGTTTATGGGCCATGTGAATCCATCACTATCTTTGTGATCTTAATGTCGAATGGAAGTGGAAGTAGCCCCTCACCCATAGGAGACCTCCCGGGCCAGTTTTTCATGTTGAGAGGAGTCGATAGCCAATTTTTTCGTGAAAACTGCAGTTTAATACCGTTTTCATGGGATATAGCACACGCTGTGGCCCGATTTTGGGCACCCGAACCAATTTCGAGTCGCCAGCTTATATGTGCATGGCCTTATGGTAGGTGACATTTAATAATATTTTCATGTATTTTTGGAGAGTGCGGAGCCTGTTTCATGGAATTTCGAGGTCGTAAGCACCCGTTATAAACCAGTTAATGGGCCATGTGAATCCATCACTATCTCTGCGATCTTCATGTCGAATGGAGGTGGAAGCAGCCTCTTACCCATAGGACACCTCCCGGCCCTGTTTTTCATTAAAGTTTTAAATTTTTTATCATAAAAGTTTTAACATACTTGACTCATGAGCCTAACGAGCCAGCTCGATCTCTCTAAACGAACTGAGCCGAGCTTTCATTTTAGCACATTATCTTAATGAGCCGAGCCAAGCCAGCTCATTATCAGAACGAGCTTTAAGGAGCTGAGCCTTAATGATCCCAGCTGGCTCGTTATCCACCCCTAATTGTAGGGAACATTTCACGTTGTTTTCATGGATTTTCAGGGTGTGCGAAGCCCGTTTCATAACTTGTCCTGTGAGTTATGCGAGGAGCAATTGTTTTGTAATTGCAAGGTGAGGCATTATGATTACATTTATATACATACACCATATATGTCATATCTGATCTAAATGATTTCATTCGTTGATTGTTTATTATTTGAGGAATATATGGTCAGGGACCTTCAACATTTCCAGTCTATTACAATTAGCATGTTGTTGTTTAAACTAGCTTATCTCCTATAATCAATATATGAACCATGAGACGCGGTACTATGTTTTGTACAGATTGTTGGTCCCTTGGAGTTGCAGGCGGAGCATGATCTGCAACGTTGAGCTTGAAAGAGGGGTTGGAAACTTGGAATAGAATGGAGAAGTGCAGTCACTGTAGGAGTGCAAAAAGATCGCATGACTATCTTGCAAGAACGGTGAGCAGCTTTTAGAAAAGTTCTTTTAAATCTAACAAACTGTGATTGTGCTTTAACTGATAGATGAGTTCATTTCTCTAGCTTCAATGGAACAGAAAAAGGATAGCCTATTCATTTTGATTTTGCTCTACTATTCCTAGATATTTTTGCTAAAATTTTCATAATGCTCTTGTAGTCTTATTAATGCTTGGAGCTACACATTCAATACCTCTAGCTGGAAGTGGGATTGAGTGATTTTTTTGGAATTCCCAATGCTCATGCTTCGTTGATTGTTATCTAAACTTGTTTCTGTTTGGCATCGCATTGAGGTTTACATCAAAGGCGACTCTATTCGCCATTGTATGACTCACTGCTCGGATGTGAAGCTATTGAGCTTGTACATGCGAACAATGTGGTTTTCTGATATAGCAAGTATTTGAAAAAAAAATATCATCTTAGAGAAGTGTGGAGCATATTCGTGAGAGCATATTCGTAGTGCTGCCATACTTTGTGGCATACAATGCACTTTGTCTCTGTTCTAAACTTCATTTCACATGGTTGTTCAAGTTTTTTTTTCCTGATATAGAAAGGAAGTAACTGCTCGAGTCTTTTATGGCTCTTTGAATGCCATCTCAACCATGCAGGCTAAACAAATTGAAGGGGAATCTAAACTGCGAGCATCAAAATTTTAAAATTTCAGGAGGCAGTATCCTTTCACCACGGTGGCGAGATCCACAGGAGCGTGCGGCGGCAACACCATGGCTGCAAGATTTGTGGCAGCATCTAGCATCTCCATGCCGAGGTCAACAGTGAGCTGCTATTCTTCTGAAATTTTTGACGCCATTTACCCCTCCTGTTGCCTCTCATTTGTTAATCCAGTGTTTGCAACCCCACTGGCTGCATCCCCATGAAGGTCTGGCGCTGTCAACTGCCCCCCACACTGATTTCCATGGTGTCCCCTTTTCGGTGACCACACAGATAGGATAGCAAGCTATTGGTTTCTATAATTATTTTCTCTTCTACGATGGAGTAGGGAGCATACAAGTGCTAGCAGTGAGCAGACCAGATGGTTTTCTACCGTCTTATTTGCAAAATCTTTGTTCATCCTAGCTGTTGCCTTTCAATGGTTCTCTATGGTATGATTCGTATCAAGCAAGTGCAATTGCTACGCACAAAGGGTAAAACCGTGGTTTTTCTCATTTGTTGTACTAGGTCAAAGTGCAGTCTGAATTCTGGAAAGCAAAATTATTGTTCTATCTTTACAGAGAGGTGTGTTACTAGGTTACAACCTCTGCTTGGTTAAGCTACTAAGCCAATCTTCGGTCTCAACTTTATATGTGTCGATATTATAAAGCTCTAGCATTTTTTACAAAGGTGTGACCAGGATGAACTTATCTGCTGTAAGAAAAAGGTAAGCATTTATTTTGCCACATAATTTCGAAATCCAGATAATTTGGTACCATCAAGCTGATCTGTGCATGCTTATTGTTCGGAAGAAGTAAAATTGGCAAATTGCTACAGGTATATCTGGTCATACCAAGCTGGTGTAAGTAGCATTCGGTGCATTAACATGGTCTCCTGTTGCAAGATTCGTTTAGAAGCCAAAGAATTTCTTCTAGGGTGGCATCATCATCAAGACCAACAAAGACGGTAAGGTTTAAAAAATTATTTTCTTGCCATTGTTCTACTGTATTGCACCTGTCACGACACTTCACTTCCTATTTGGTCAGTGTTCACATAATCACATCACACATGTGACCTCAAAATATAATGGAAAGATGCTGAAGCCTTCACTTAAAGGATATCTAGACTCTAACTATTTCTGCGACACCTCTGTTGGACAGCACCAATTTCTCTAGGAGATGGTCTGGTGCTGTTAAGAGGCAACCCAAAGAACTCAAGTTTTTTGGTTTACAGAGTTAATTTTGGCTTCAAGCTCATGGTCATATGAGGCAGTTAATATTCAGGCTAGATTACTTCACTAATTTAATTAGATTATTTTTACTAAGGCTTAGGTAGAGGTGATCTCAATTGGAGACACTGAAAGGGGCAAGGGGGAACAATGTTTTTGGAGCCGGAAAGGTACCATGTTTAAGAAATTTATTTATACTGTGTGGATTCACTATCTTCATCTCTATTAACTGTTAATTAAATAACATATAATTTCATTAATTCATCACACATTTTCAAATGATTTTTCAGTGCAGATTATCCTTGTAGAGCTTCTGTTTTCGAAGAATTACTGCAAGAAGGAAGTAAGGAACCAAATAACATGAAGCATATGGATGTAAATAGGTTTAATAACAGTACACTTTGATGGCCATGCTATTACAAACAAATAATACCATATTTCTTGATTCAAATACGAAGGTGATCGATTCTCGAATTTTTCATGTGTTATTAACTTAGTCGAATAGGCTATATTATCTGGTGATTCTTTTCTCTCGTTATAACGCATGGGCATTCATCTATTTCAATTAAAAATAGCACAGTGACCACATGTTTACGCAGCTAGGCTTATTGTATTTTTTTTCATGATTTGCTACATTAAATTTTCATGATTCCGTTAATTCGGTAAACCTACATCGCATTTTTACATATAGTAAGTTTCTACTGTGTCTTTTTTCCTTCGTGTTTATCTTCCATTAAATATGCATAGGAATTCTAATTTAGGCTACAAAGTTTCTGCCGAGTGGTGCATTTTTCTTTAACACGTGCATGGCGTGCGTGCATTGGTACTAGTATTTTATAATGGTTTGCCCAGTCTATCTTGAGTTGCTGTTTAGGAAGAATTACTGCAAGAAGGAAATAAGGAACCAAATAATATGGAGCACACGGATGTAAATATTGTTAATATATGTACACTTCTTGGTTGAAATTTTCTCGTGTGTATACAAAGGTGGTCAATTCTCAAAATCTTCATGTCTTATTAACTTAATCGAATAGGCTATATTATCAAACTTTTCATCTATTCCAGTTAAGAAAAACAGCAACCATGCACTTATGCGGCTAGGTTTCTTTTTTTTATGATTTGCGACTTTAAATTTTCATGATTCCTTTAATTAGATAAACCTACGTTGCATTTTTAAATACTTTAAATTTATTATGTATGTGAGAAAGCCATGTGTAGTGCCACAATTCTTCCACTAACGATGCATTGGAATTCCAATTTATGCTATAAAGGTCCTGTCAAGTGGTGCATTTTTCTTGATCACGACGCACGTACATTCTTACTAGTTTTCTGAAATTATGTGATTTGGTGGTTCTAGTCAATCTTGACTCCCTGATGTTAAAAGCAGATGTAAACAACTCTGTTGCGGCTGCGAGCGGGTCGATCTCATCGTCGTTTTGTCGAGCAGTTGCGTCCTTTTTTTTTTGTCCGGCGGATGCGTCGTACTCGTGTTCGGCAGCCTGCTCGGTGTTGACAGTTCCTTGCCCGAGTGGCCTGGCCTACACGATCTCGGCAACTGCGTCCTCGTAGGTAGCGAGGTTGGACGGCATTCTCATCTTGGGCATGGTCTTGACGGCGGAGCCTCAGCAGGTTTTGCGTTGTGCTCTATCGGGACTGCTGGACTGCATGCACAGAAGAGAAAAAGAACAGAGAGAGATTAGCAGGAGAGCAGAGGATTAGCGTGATTAAGGTGCGGAGACGACACCTTCAGAAATATTAAGGGAAATATTAAGTTGTATATATTGTATTGTATGTATATATTGTAGAGATAGAGATTTGTTTTTCCACTGGCACGATTTTGTAGATGGCTATAGCCCTGACCATCCGTTTCGAGCCGTGCGTGTTGCCTGGCGTCGGATGGGCAACGCCGTCCACAAGGCAGGTATCCAGCATTTTTTTTCCGCAATACTGCCGCCCGGGGAGCCACGTCACCCATCCCCGCGTCCCTCTGATCTTCATGCCATCCCTCTTCGTCTTCGTCGCCTTTGACAGAGAGTAACGGACGCGTCGAGTCGATACGCGCCGCTTCCCTTTCCGCCTGCCACCCAAGCCCCGCGGCATGAAGAATATGCTGTCACATCTCTAATATTTGCCTACAGTTATTTCTCCAAATTGTAGTGATTACTAGTTATACTGACAGCTAGCTTGACAGGTTTAGAAGCTCACATATTCATGTGCTATAACATGATGCGTGCATGTACTGAATGTTATAGAATTTGAATGCTCATATGAATTCAGTTATATTTAAAAGAGAGACAAATTGGCCAAATAAATCAGAGAAGATGTGCAAGGCATGCTGAAAAATCAGGAAATGATGGAAATGCATGGGCATGTCAATTTTAAAAGAATTTCTTGTGAATTCGAAGTTTGAGGCTGTTACATGCGGCGTCTGTTTTGGGATATTTCATGGCCATGAGCACCAGAATTTTGGAGCGTAAATTTCACCACCAATAGAAGTCTCCACGTGCCTCATGGAGGAGATACACATGTATATTAAGGTAGCGTGTTGGTCTAGTTTGCTACTTTCCTTATAATGTTCAGAAGGTAAAGCATGTCCTCTGTTCTACTTCTTAACTGAATGATCAATGCTCATGGTATCTTGACTCCCTGATATTAAAAGTAGAGGTAAACAACTATGTTGCGGCGGCGAGTGGGTCGATCTCATCGTCGTTTTTTCGGACTGTTGCGTCATTTTTTGTCCGGCGGATGCGTCGTACTCGTGTCCGGCAGCCTGCTCGGTGTTGACGGTTCCTTGCCCGAGTGGCCTGGGCTACACGATCTCGGCGAATGCGTCCTCGTAGGTAGCGAGGTTGGACGGCAGTCGCATCTCGGGCATGGTCTTGACGGCGGAGCCTCAGCAGGTTTTGTGTTGTGCTCTATCGGGACTGCGGAACTGCATGCACAGAAGAGAAAAAGAATAGAGAGAGATTAGTAGGAGACCAGCGTGATTAAGGTGCGGAGACGACACCTTAAAGAAATACTAAGGGAAATATTAAGTTGAATATATTGTATTGTATGTATATCGTAGAGATAGAGATTTGTTTTTCCACTGGCACGATTTGAGATGGCTAGCCTTGACCATCAGTTTGAAGTCGTGCGTGTTGCCTGGGCGTCGGATGGGAAGGGCCGTCCACAAGGCTATCCAGCAATTTTTTTTCCGCAATACTGCCGCCCGGGGAGCCACGTCACCCATCCCCGCGTGCCTCCGATCTTCATGCCATCCCTCTCGTCTTCGTCGCCTTTAACAGAGTAACGGACGCGTCGAGTCCTCTCTAGCGGGACGCGCCGCTTCCCTTTCCGCCTGCCACCCAAGCGACGCGGCCTCCCACCGCTTCAGGAACCGACGGCACCGTCGCCTCAAGAAGCCAAGAACCGCTTCCTCCTCTCCTGCCGCTCTCATTCCGCCCCTAAGCAGTCCCACTCCCAAGCGCAGCGGCTTCAATCCCACCGTGGGGGCGCCGTGCTCGTCGGCGGCAGAATCAGGCGCTGGAACCCGCCGAATCTCGGTGACTGTTCGCACGATATATTTCGCTGCGGCTGCGGCGCTTGCCGGTTGTTCAGGCTGCTTCACCACGTCGACACAGACGGAGGACGGTTTGGACCATCCATGGCCGCGCCTCCTCTTCTGCGAACCAAGAAAAGATGGTACGGGGATCCTATTCCTATCTCCGTTCCAATTAGGTTCTTGCAAATCGATCTTGCGAACGCGTTCGTTCTTGTGTGCAGTTAAGATTTGCCGACTACGCCGGGTTAGGACAAGGACATGGTTCATTCTCCAGTCCACTACGCCAATATTTCCGGTGACCCGCCTTAGGCCTCCATTTGACTGTATTTCTAAAATATCCTTCCATCTGTTGTACGGACAACTTGAATGACTTGGTGCGCTAGATTCCCTAAATCTGAATAGGATTGCTATGGTTTTAGATTTGGATAATCAGTTCTGAAGAACTCGTATATGATGAATGCTCATTAGTTCAATTAGGATCCAATCATCACATCCGTGTGTGGCATTTGATTATGAATGATTTAATTTCTGGCTTGACTTTATGATGTGTTTTATTTGTTGAAATAAACGCTTGATTTGTCGCGAGTGATAATCCCCTGTTAGACTAATATTATTTAGTTGTGTGCTCTATTCGATTATGTAGGATTGGTGGCTGCGTTGTGTGCTGTGATTGCAATGGTGCTGCAAAGCTAGCAGGCCGGTACTGCAGCATTGTAGTTGCTTACTGTGTCTTGCAATGCTGTGCCCCAGGAGTTTGTAGAGTTGTTTAGTGGTGAGATTTTTTTTTTTGCGAGGTTTAGTGGTGAGAATTATCTTACAATGCAATGATGTTTAACTTGGGTATTTTCGTCTTGGTATGTCACTTTGTAATAATGTCCTGAACTGATTTCATTACCACTAGTCTGGTTTTTTCTTTCAGTATGTACTGGCTAAACTAAAATTCGTACAGTTTTATAGAACATTAGTCATTGATAATTTTTTGTTTCGTGAAATCTCTCTAGTAAAGGTTAACTTTCATCTGACAAAGTATTTTTCCATTTTCTTTCCAGCCAAATTTTTGAACCGGGAGCAGCTGTACCAGGACCAGTATCTTCCTACTGAGTCATGGGATTCTTAATGAAAGTTTAGTGAATCACACAGTTTTGTTGTCTATGCAGGGGTGGAATCTATTAATGACAATATGACAGAATGAATTGAAGATGTGACCTGATGTGACGGTATGTTACTTATACAAGCTATGAAAATTGTACTCAATTAAAGGCTGAGCAGACACATTGTATGTCACTTATATGATGTGACGGTTACTAGCTTGAAAGCACATGATAATTGGTACAATTTGTGTGTTGTACATCATATTTCAGTGAGTGAGAATAACAATGTTTATAGCCAGTTTATAGCATCAAATAGGTGCTGAATGGATTCCTATAGTATGCCATATATTTCACCTTTTCAGTTATGATAGTGACTTGTTTGTCTTCTCTATTCTCTGTGCATACACACACCTCTTACAATGTTTGTATTCCTATAGCTGTATTATTTTCATTGCAGGTACTATATATGCTTAATCAATCAAGAGACATCAGATGAGAAATCCTATATGCTTTTTCTCCTCCCCGTTCCAATACTTGGTTTCCTTTAATTCTGATATGTATTGATTTGATTGCCCAGGCTAGGTTGCTGCGATAGTTGGTGGAACAGGTTGGTTTTAATTCTGATATGTATTGATTTGATTGCCCGGGCTGGGTTGCTGCGATAGTTGGTGGAACAGGTTGGTTTGTTTTTCTGCTGAACCTAGAGACATGGATGTATTCTGATTTATGCAGTGAGTTTCCATCCTATGCTACTGCATGATGTATGTGGTGTCTCATCATCTAGCACAGATTACATTATTTCAGCCTTTGAGGGATGTAGTGCCTATAATATGAGTGGAAGTGAGTGAGTTCTCTGGTGCTTTCATAAAAACTATATCACGCTGTTCAAATATCTGCGGCATGGAAAGATAAGAATGGGATAGTTAATTTCGAGCTATTGGTACATGTCTCACAATCCGGATCATGAGATATTGGGCGGTTCAAGGGGTCAGTATGATTGAACGTGGATTTTATAATATCTGTTCATGGAAATTTTTATCCTTCTGCTCTCCGTTATAGAGTTTGGTCAATTGTGAAACTACCCAGAAGGTCAGCTTTTGTCCAAATGAATGGCGATATGTTCATGCATGCAGCCTGAAGATGTTTCATTATGTGGGCTTCATTAATCTACAAAGGTTTGTTATTCTTATTGCGTTTGATTTCTCATATTTATGTGGGCTACTCTTCTCAACAGATGAAGCATTTTTTTTGGCGGGTAGTGCAGATGAAGCACTGGCACTAAAGGTAACTGAATGATCACCTTGGATATATACGAGCCTAATGGATTTTGCTAGCTGTAAACAGAGTTTTGGGTTTTCTAGTTAGTTGTAAACCTGCAGTCCTGTTAACCTCAGGGGTTTGAACAAATAAGAACTTTTTATTCAACACTTTTAATATGTTTCTCTTGTAACTTTATTGAGAATTCTGATCATAGGAAATCAATTTCATCTGAACCCGGCAAGAACCTGGACACACTGATATACACTGGTACAGGTTTTGAAACAACCATATTGACACATTGCAGTAATTATTAATGTTCAGCCCTAAACACTGCAATGTTTCCTCTGTTTGACAGAAAACTATTGGCTTGAACTGCTCTCAGATTAGGAGGCAGGATGTCCTCACTAATTGGCATTTCTTGCTGAAATGAATTTTGCAGGTTCATTATTCTTCTCAAGTGATGTTTGCAACAAACTCAAGTTCTATCTAACACTAGTTATTTTATCAATTTTGTAGATCCATGATGCCATTAGATTAAGATAGAGGTTTCCGATACAATTAATATTTATAATGTTACATGTTCTCACCATGTTCTGTTCTGCATCACTTTCATTTTTATTTAAATATGGTAGAAACGTAAGTATTTAACATTTGGGGTTCACAATTATTGCTGAACAGATCTTTGGGTTTTCTTGTGACAGGATTAAATTTTGGCTAGTTGGATTGATTGTCAAAAAGGTACTGAATGTTTAGCTTTTAGAAATCTTTTTATTGGATTTTTCAAAACCTTGTAAAGTAATTGTGAGATGCAAAGCAGAGAAATGATTTGCAGTTGCTTAACCGGTGGCTGTGCGGTTTTTACTGTAAGTACAATCTGCAGAACCTTCTTTTGGGTAGTGCAGATTTATTTTTTTCTCAGGCTTCTTATATCAGGCATCATCAACTTCCCGTGTGAATAAAAAAAATCTGAATCTAGGATGACTTGTTGGAAGGAACCATTAAGTCTATGCTGCTAGTTAAATAAGCATGAATCAGTTGGTATATGCCTACACCATTGTATTTTTGCAGACATGGATTTGACTGTTGCCAATACAAATTAATCATCCGGCTCTAGGTGCAGGTAAGTTTTTGTGACAACCCAATTGTTTCAGCTTTACATTTTTTTTATGTTCGTTCACATATAAGTTCATAATTGGTAGAAAATTCTATATATTTTTGGGTTGATAATACTTTAAAAACATGCTAATTATGCCTAGAAATACTGACTTCAAAGTATTCATGTTTCTTTGTAAAATGTTTGAAAAGTCAAATGATAACTTCATATCAATGTAAGTTTGGTCTATACCTTTTCTTTGGCGTTGATAATTTGTAACTATGATCGATGCTTCTCCATGAGGTATTGCCCCATGAAGCTAGCTCATGCCTTTCTAATTCCACATGAAAATATTAGTCATCAATTTGATTAGAATCTAGCCATACTAATTATTTTAGTGCTTACCTTAAATATGCAATGATTTTTTAGATAATAGAATTATTCCAAAAAGAACCGAAACCACTACATAAGTACGAAGGATGTTGTATTTGCCCCCATGGTGCATATTTATGCCCCACCGCTATGTGTAGGTAAAGTTTAAGTTCAATTATGCTTCCCAATTTTTCATGCCCCTTCACATAGTATCACAATGGTGGATTATTATTTATATCTTGTCATTATATTTTCTTACAAAATATTATGTTGCCAATTAGGAGAAAATATCTTTATGTGTCTAGCTTGGTAATACTAGGGTTTAGAGTTATAAGGTACGTATAAGGTACGTATCTCTGTGTAGTATATTGTTTATAAGGTACGTATAAGTAATGACAATTTTATAAGGTACGTATCTCTATGTAGTATATTGTTTCTTGAAACTACGCGTTCATTTTTTTTACATTCTCAAAGAAAATACTAGTCCTTCAATTTAATTAGAAAATATTCATATGAAATTAACCAATCATGTTGGTTAGAAACTAGCCATATGAATTATTTTATTATTTAACTTAAATTTGAAAAATTGCTTGAAATAATGAATCCTTACAACTAGAATGCATTGTGTTTGCGTGACCAAATGTAATAATATTTATTATGGTTTACGACTTAATTTATGGTAAGCAAATATATAACATCTAGGGGGTTTAGGATTATCAGGGTTTTGGGGTTATAAGGTTTTAGGGTGTTAGGCTTGAGGGTTTAGGGTTTATGGTTATTTAGGGGGTCTTAGGGTCTTAGGGTTATTAGGATATAGGATCTAACTCTAAACCCTAATATCTTTATGGGTTTAGGGTTTTGGGGTTCAGGTTTTGGGTTTAGGGTTTAGGGTTTAGGGTTTTTAGGGTTTAGGG
>LAPY01007061.1:0-11889 GCA_000970635.1 Eragrostis tef
GGGAATAGTCCCACATTGGTTGTTTAGGTAGGTGAGGATCAGCATATAACCCTTGTTGGTTCTAAGCATAGCACCTCCGATTTAACCCTTTTACACGAAGCGAGGACGAAAGCTTAAGAGGGGTGCTTTGTGCATGCGTGTGCTCGCCCCACATGAGGGCTGGGTAAGTGGTTTTAGACGCAGGGTGTTACATTTGGTATTCAGAGTGCGCATGCGTGTCGTTGCCTGTGGAGGGGGCATCCATGGCCATTGCACCGAGAGAAGATCTTGGGTATCCGCTTGCCGGTGTGCTGCCGGGGCGTCAGCCTTTAAGGGGGGGTGACTGTAACACCCAGCCCGTTTGTAGCCTAGTAGTTGTGGTTTCGACTCAAGAGGCCCAAAAGCGGTGTGGTTGTGGAAATAGTCACACATTGGTTGTTTAGGTGGGTGAGGTTCAGCATATAACCCTTGTTGGTTCCAAGCATAGCACCTTCGGGTTAACCCTTTTACACGAAGCGAGGACGAAAGCGTAAGAAGGGTGCTTTGTGCATGCGCGTGCTCGCCTCACGCGGGGGCTGGGCGGTAAGCGGTTTTGAACGCAGGGTGTTACACATAATGGAGAGGGGTGATGTGCTTGCATGTAATTTTGCATGATACAAAATAGAGAAAACTTGATGGGGTGGTGTTAAAGGTGGACTTCAAAAAGACATATGACAAAAATATGCTGGGACTTCTTGTTCTATTGTTTGGAAAGCAAATGTTTTTCAAAAAAATGGTGTCAATAGATCAATATGGTGGTTACAAAAGGCACCTTGAGTGTCAAGTTGAATAACCGAATGAGGAGCTGTTTTCAGAGTGGTAAAGGTGTAAGGCAGGATGATACTTTGTCACCCTTCTTATTCAATATAGCAGCTGATACGCTGGCTAAATTGGTGAATATGGCTAAGCACAATCAACTGATTAAAGGCTTGGTACCACAATATATAGAAAATGGCGTTGCAGTACTACAATACGCGGATGATACGAAGCTGATACGTTGGCTAAAATGGTGAATATGGCTCAGCACAATCAACTGATTAAAGGCTTGGTACCACAATATATAGAAAATGGCGTTGCAGTACTACAATACGCGGATGATACGAAGCTGATACGTTGGCTAAAATGGTGAATATGGCTCAGCACAATCAACTGATTAAAGGCTTGGTACCACAATATATAGAAAATGGCGTTGCAGTACTACAATACGCGGATGATACGAAGCTGATACGTTGGCTAAAATGGTGAATATGGCTCAGCACAATCAACTGATTAAAGGCTTGGTACCACAATATATAGAAAATGGCGTTGCAGTACTACAATACGCGGATGATACGATTGTGTGCTTGCAAGACAGCCCAGCTGATGTTGTAAATATGAAATTATTATTAGATATGTACAAACCAATGTTAGGGCTCAAGATCAATTTGTTCAAAAGAGCGAGGTCATGATGATAAGACATGGCCCTGAAAAGAAACTACTCAGAATTGTTTAATTGTGCTATTGGACAATGGCCAATCAAATATCTTAGAGTATCGGTCTCTGGTTCCAGACTGCATGTGATTGACTGGGTACCTCTAGAAGACAAGAAAATGGATGGATGGCAGGGTGGCTGTTTAACCATAGATGGTAAGAAAATTTTGATCGATGCTAGCCTAAGCTGTATACCAACATATCACATGTCAATGTACCTCCTATCGAAGACAACAATCGAGGATTGATAAAATCAGGAAAAGGTTCTCTTGGCAAGGAGGTAGGACCAAAAGGAAATATCACCTAGTCAAATAGAAGAAGATTTGCATGCCAAAAAAGAAAGGAGGTTTGGAATAAAAAACCTGAGAAAACAGAATACCAGTTTACTATGCAAGTGGTAGTGAAAAGTTGAAACATCTAAAGGATTATGGCAAGAAATAAGTGACTTCCCTGTGTGGAGTGACTTGCTCTCTATCAGAGAACATTATTTGTCAAATAGAGCGTCTGTACTGGGAAATGGTAGAAGAATTAGCTTCTAGGATGACTGTTGGTGTGAAAAACTGCCACTGAAAGAGAAATTTCCAGAGTTATACGAAGTTTGCAATGAAAAACAGGTAACAGTTAAGAAGATGAAAGATGAAAATTGGATGTTCACTTTTAGGAGATGGCTGAATGAGAATTTGCAGGAGCAGGGGAGACTACTAAGAGATATTCTGCTATCATGTATTACAAGAGATGAACCTGATAATTCAAGTTGGGGACTGGAGAAATCTTATCTGTCAAATCACTGTATAATAAAATGCACAGCAATGTGGAGGATGTAGACTACAGTGTCATTTGGACAGCAAAAATACCTTTCAAATTGTAAGGATCACGTGATACCGAGAGAAAGGGAGGGTGAAGCGGTAGTACTTAAAACTACCGCCGCACCCTCCGTGACCTTGTACCTCGCTCACGCCGCGAGCAGCTTCCGCTAGCCTTGCGGGTTGCCGCGCCGCATGTCCCACGAGACGCGCCGCTTCGTTCCGCTTCAATGAAGCAGCCTTGTGAGCGGGAGCGCGCGGGATTGTGGCGCGGGCCGCCCTGCAGTCTGTCAACACAGTCTACGGTGACCTAAGTCTCTTCAGCCCTCTCTGTTGCCTTCACTGTTCTCCTAGTACGGTGACTAGCAGTGTATCATACGGTGACTCAATCTCTTCCAAACTTCACCAACTGCCAAGTCTCTGGAAATATTATGGTGCTCACCGTATCATATGGTAACTCTACACCCAGGCCATACGGTGACTCAACCAGTAGCTCTTCTTTTCCTAGATTTCCTCTGCCTGTGGTCACCGTACGGTGACCCTCACCGTATCATACGGTGATCATTTTACCTCAACACTACAGCAAATCCTAACTCTCTGGAAATATTACGATGCTCACCGTATCATACGGTGACTCTGCATCTTCAACATACGGTGACTCAACCAGAAATCCTGGTAACTCTACACCCAGACCATACGGTGACTCAACCAGTAGCTCTTCTTTTCCTAGATTTCCTCTGCCTGTGGTCACCGTACGGTGACCCTCACCGTATCATACGGTGATCATTTTACCTCAACACTACAGCAAATCCTAACTCTCTGGAAATATTACGATGCTCACCGTATCATACGGTGACTCTGCATCTTCAACATACGGTGACTCAACCAGAAATCCTCTGCTCGCAATGTTCTTCTCCAGCGGTCACCGTATCATACGCTGAAATTGATCTTCTTGTTGATCCCTTTCTTCAACTTGCTCCAAACTTGGCTCCTCATCTTCTCTTCTTTCACCCTAGCCCTCTGAGAGACTCACTTGTGCATCTAAATACCTCTACGACTAGTGTGCTCTAAGAGAAACAATTCAGACCCTCTCGATAGTCCGGTTTTTTCTATGGACTCAAGCTATCATCTAACCAAGCAACACTTGCTTGGATCTAGAACATCCTTAGCCTTGATACATCTTGTTTCACCGCGACTCCATCAAGCTTAATGTCTTGAAATGACGAGGCAACCAATCATTGAGATAAACAATAGAGAAAGGTTGGCGTAATCCTTCATCATATGTGACCATAGGCAACAACCTATATGAAATATTAGTCACACATAATATGATCATCCAATCACCAAAACATTCATACCATGAGGATTCCATACTCTAATCGTCATGAAGCTCACATAAATCAAGATATGGATGTGGCTAATATGTCAAAATGCTATTCTGACAAAGGACAATCTAATTAAAAGAAATTGGAAAGGGGATAAGAAATGTACATTCTGACAATAAGTCACTTATTCTTTGATTTTTTTTAAAAACGGGAATATATTTCAAAGAAAATATTCCAGCCTCTGCATCGAACTTATTCTTTGGTGGCATAGTTAGCAAGTATGTTTGGAGCATTGTGGGGTATGTTATTGGGGCTAGATGTAGACCAGATAATATGACACAATTCTGGACTTGGATCCAGCATTTTATGCCTGCCAAATGGCAAAAAATTTCATATGGTTGGCCTTGCAGCTATATGTTGGGCCACATGGAAACTAAGAAACAGAATTTGCTTTGATAAAAAAACAAGTGCAATCTCCTACTGAGATTGTATGCTACGCATGCTCCTTTGAATTGTATTGGGCAGGTCTCCAAAAAGACGAGGACGGGAAGGCGCTACCTGAAGGGATAATGCGCTCAAAGAAGCTGCTGTACAAATGCATGTGAGGGCGATGGACAACATGGGCAACAACAGCAACAATAGGAGCATTGCAATGTCGACGGGATGAGGACCCAAGCACAAGACATTGGTTGAGAAGCAGGAAGAAACAGTTTCATGTTAACGATCGTCGCATCATTCTGGTGCATTCACAGGAGAACGTTACCCCTTGCGGCCCATGGGGCTTGTATATAAAGCAGTTTTATTTTCTGTTGAACTTGCTTTAATTTTCTGAACGCTTTATGCACGACCCGCTGTAATTTCATTACCACAAGTAATGAAATTTATGCAAAAAATAAAAGATATTATGGCACCATAGTGCTCTAAGAGATGCAATCATGCACATCACTTTCCACTTTCACAGCTGCACATAAATCTTGCTGATGGTTGACTGAGAACAGCCTACAGTTCATGTCGCCTTGGATTTTATCAGTGAATCTAAAAATGTAGGTTTCCAAAAATAAGAATCTAAAAATGTCTCTGCGTATTTGGTGTTTTAAAATTAAAGCACTATGCAATGATTTTCAACTGTAAACTTTTGTTTTTCGCCATCATGTGGCATGTAGCATATAGTTTGCAACAAGAAGTGACCGAAAAAGAAAAGAAAAGTCATTACAACAACTGAAAGAAAGCCGACAATTGCCGGTATCCCGCCTTGACCCAGCATCTTCCTTCCTCACGAATCCAGCTAGCCACCAATCTGCCAAGCAACCAAGATCACCCAAGAAACCAATCGTATAACTTCGTATAATGACTCAAGAGGTCTAAAAGTAGTGTGGTTGTGGGAATAGTCCCACATTGGTTGTTTAGGTAGGTGAGGATCAACCTATAACCCTTGTTGGTTCTAAGCATAGCACCTTCGAGTTAACCCTTTTACCAAATGGCAAAAAATTTCATATGGTTGGCCTTGCAGCTATATGTTGGGCCACATGGAAACTAAGAAACAGAATTTGCTTTGATAAAAAAACAAGTGCAATCTCCTACTGAGATTGTATGCTACGCATGCTCCTTTGAATTGTATTGGGCAGGTCTCCAAAAAGACGAGGACGGGAAGGCGCTATCTGAAGGGATAATGCGCTCAAGGAAGCTGCTGTACAAATGCATGTGAGGGCGATGGACAACATGGGCAACAACAGCAACAATAGGAGCATTGCAATGTCGACGGGATGAGGACCCAAGCACAAGACATTGGTTGAGAAGCAGGAAGAAACAGTTTCATGTTAACGATCGTCGCATCATTCTGGTGCATTCACAGGAGAACGTTACCCCTTGCGGCCCATGGGGCTTGTATATAAAGCAGTTTTATTTTCTGTTGAACTTGCTTTAATTTTCTGAACGCTTTATGCAAGACCCGCTGTAATTTCATTACCACAAGTAATGAAATTTATGCAAAAAATAAAAGATATTATGGCACCATAGTGCTCTAAGAGATGCAATCATGCACATCACTTTCCACTTTTTCACAGCTGCACATAAATCTTGCTGATGGTTGACTGAGAACAGCCTACAGTTCATGTCGCCTTGGATTTTATCAGTGAATCTAAAAATGTAGGTTTCCAAAGATAAGAATCTAAAAATGTCTCTGCGTATTCGGTGTTTTAAAATTAAAGCACTATGCAATGATTTTCAACTGTAAACTTTTGTTTTTCGCCATCATGTGGCATGTAGCATATAGTTTGCAACAAGAAGTGACCGAAAAAGAAAAGAAAAGTCATTACAACAACTGAAAGAAAGCCGACAATTGCCGGTATCCCGCCTTGACCCAGCATCTTCCTTCCTCACGAATCCAGCTAGCCACCAATCTGCCAAGCAACCAAGATCACCCAAGAAACCAAGATCACCAAGATGTCAAATCCCTTCCTCCTGATTTTGTTTACACGTTTACTGCATGTCAACCACCAATCTGCCAGCGGTTGGTCTGCTGTTGGTGCGAGTGCCAGTAAGCCAGCAGGCCTGAGAATCTTAAGCCACACCTCTCTACTGTAGACGCATGCTACCAGCAGATTCTCAATCGTCTCTGGGTGTTAGTTACAGAGGGCATGGTCCACTGTTCTGAAGATTATGGCGCCGAAGCCTGTCGGATGTCCAGCAGCGCCGGAGCGCCCCAACAATGCTAACCAGATGAAGAACTTGGAGTTCGGCGGAGCACGTGGCTTAGTTCCTTTGCTCCCGGGATGCCGCACTGGCCAGTGAAGAACGCGCGGTAAGCAGATGATGCTGAGTGCTGCTGGTTTGACCACCACCTCCAGTTCAGGTGAAAGTTGATTTGCAAGCCCTTTTGAGAAGAGTTTACTGAAACCGTGGATCAAACTGATAGAGAGATGGTCTTTTATCTCCCCGACCGACCTCTTCTTGCAGAGGAAACTCATGTAGGCGTCATTCAGTAGATAAAAACTGCAAGAGTCGAGTGACCACAAAGCAGTTGAACACGTTGACTATATCCCGTTTGATGATCGGCCACGCCGTTTTGAAGAACAACCCTGCAAACCCATCCGGCCCGGGTGCCTTCTCTGAAGGCATGTCGCGGACGATGGATCAAATCTCTTCTTCAAGACCAAACTGAATTCTACCCACACTGCACTGTCTTCCACTAAACAAGGCAGCCCCTCCTGGACCACAGTTGTTACCCTTATGATGCGCCTTCGCAGCCAGATAACTGACAGCTGAGATTGAGAGCTTGTACATCTCAGGCAAATTTGGATCCATTTCACACCTGAGAAGTGATTCTGTTTTCCTACTCTGCATCTCGCTGCGAGGCGGCATCACCAGATCGGACGCCCATCAACTGAAGATATCCTTTCGGCGCCCATCAACGGCGCGGCTGAGATTCGGCCATATCAATTCGAGTTCTTCAGTTCCTGTCTGAATATTGTCTGAACTGTTCTGAATCTGCCTCTCGAGATCGACTAGGCCTCACACCTTCGGCCTGCCCGACGGTGACGTCTCAATCGGAGGCTCCCACGACCAGCTAGATACCCTTCCGTTGCTTGCCGCGATAGCGCCAGCCGTCGGCGACAGAGCACGGTCTCCCATCGCAACACATGCAGCGTCCGCCGTCCTTGTCCCTCCACCTTTGCAAAGACGTTGAGCCAGCGGCTCCCCGTGCGACAGCTCGCGAGGTCCGGCGCTGAGCGCGCTGCTTTTCATTATTTCCCGCGCGCCAACGAGCTCTGACACTCACACGAACAACGAGCTCTGACACTCACACGAACGAGAGAGGGAGCTCGAGCACACACGGCAATGGCTAGACAACGCCATAAGCACAAAATAGCATAGATATCATCACCCGATTCACCCGCCTATTCGTACTTTGATAGGCGAGGAAGCCCACTCCGAGATTTGTTTCTTCGTCATCTCTCTCCTCGTCTGTTTGTGGGAATATTGTTCGAGGAGAGAATTTGCACTGTGCGCACCAACCGCTGTCAAGCAGTGTTATCATCTCTAATTTCACAGCAGCTTCCACGACGCGCCTTATGTAGCTGGTGAACTTGTCTTCGACTTGGTATCCCATAATGACAAGTTCTTTCAAACAATAATGCTTCAAATCGTCAGGCACATACCCTGATAAATCACTTTTCTTCTGAAACAATTGTTTGCATAGCTCTATGAACTCCTGGGACTCACCCTCCACGTGTCCGCAACTTGTATGATCCCACACCTGCACGGGACAGCAAATTTTACACTAGTTTCAGAAGTTATATATATGCAAGCGTCATAGACGATTCACTTTTGAGAAAAATTACACAAGGTACTGCCCTTTGATTATATAAATGAAATAAAAGAAAGCTCACGTTTTTCCTGAGTATACAGTACGGACAAAACAAAATTAGTACGGCATGCTAATATTTATAGAAATACAAAAGGGATATCTCTGAGGCAATTTTGGAAATTTATCAGAAGGTACCTGTATATGTATTTTCTTCAACACAGGTGCAGCTTCTAAGAAAAACATTGTCCAATCTAGGTCGCAGCACTCGTAAATACGTCGCAGATAAAGTAACTGCAGATTCTGCAACACAGGACCCACGAATTTTGGAGCTTCTGGTTGAATCCAAATCTGCACCAGATGAAAAGCGGAAGAATTATAATCAGAGAGTTGGGGACAACTTTTGGAATGCAAAATAAACGTATTCCTGTAAGGTGCGCGGTTCGTATGACTCACTCTTAGGCTCATGAAATCCAAATCCATTTCGGTTATCATCGAATTTCTTAATAACTCACTTAGATGAATTGTTTTCTGAAGATTTGAGCCTGGATTTCTTAGGATTAGCTTAGAAAGTTGAGGAACATAGCCTAAGGATATCGGGTATTGTTGAATCCTTGGAGCTGACCAAGCCTCACAAATCAAACGGGTAAGCCTTGGAAGACATTTAAGCTTGACCGTTGCCAATCTGCAGTAACAAAATGCAAGTGTCCGAAGCCGTGGGTGCTCTATCTCCAGGACAGATTGAAACCCGTAGTCGCACTTTTGCAGCTAGAGGTGCTCCAAGTTGTCGGATGCATTTAGCATATTGGTCATGTCATCTATGCTAAGCCCCAGGCACTGTACATGGAGGTAACTGAGGCAACCAAATGCACGAGACTAGCATCAAATACCAAATGCACGAGGACTAGCATCAAAGAATCTCATGAAACGTTTCCCATAGCTGGTCTTATGATCCTCTGTGCAATCCTCATCCAGAATTTCCGGATACATCAGGAAATGTAATGAGGCGATCCTTCGGTTGGCCATGGCCTTGTCAACGCAACGGGCGACGTCAATGGACTCTTCCACCAACTGGAACCTTATGGAAGCCTGATGTGGCGCTGACTTGTCTGGGACAGCATGCTCTTCGTAGCTTCGATCAACCTGGCATTACTTTTCCCTACGTCCTCAAGAGTCCACTCGGTACCCTGGTTCTTGTGAGTGAAGGCTCCAATGTCTATCAAGATCCTAGAACGTTGGCCGAAAAGATGCGTCCACCGTCTTGAAAGTACGCTGGTCCTTGCCGCCTCGTGCAGTTTCAGCCTCTCCAAGATTAACGTCAAAATGTCATCAGGAAGGTTGCTAAGCCTGTCTTCCCGATCCATTTGCTGAAGATCCTACAATTCTTGCAAGAAACCAAGCAGCTACAGCAGATTGTTAATGAGAAATGGAACATAATAGGTGATTTTAATATGATCATGCATGACCAAGACAAAAGTACAAGAAACCTCAACCGAAGAATCATGGGAGCATTCAGGAAAACAATAGATGACCTTGGATTGAGAGAGTTGCAGCTGCAAGGCAGAAAATTCACTTGGACGAATGACATCACACTCACAAGGATCGACAGAGCATTCTGCTCAACAGAGTGGGAGTTCATGCTACCCAACTGCATGTTAATGGCAATATCCTCGATGGCCTCTGACCATAGTCCACTACTGCTGGTGGGTGATGTAGAGCGAAGAGCTTATCGAGGATTCCGCTTCGAATCGTTTTGGCCCAAAATTGAGGGATACCAAGACATCATACAACAGGCATGGAGCCAGCCAACGAATGAAGAAAACTGCTTTTTAAACCTGCATATCAAGATGGAAAGAACTGGGAAGGCGCTAAAGCGATGGGCAAAGAGTAAGATTGGAAACAACAGGCTGCTATTGCAGGCTGCAAAATACATTATTGGAATCTTCGACGTGGTGCAAGATTTCAGACAACTCAGTGCAGAGGAGTTAGCGCTGAAAAGAGATCTCAAACACAAGGTCTTGGGTCTAGCGGCAGTAGAAAAATTGAGGGCGAGACAACAATCCAGATTGACAAATATAAAAGCGGGAGAAGCCAACTCAAAACTTTTCTACCTCAGAATAAATGGTAGGAAAAGGAAAAACTTCATATAAGTGCTGCACACACAGGAAGGGCAGGCACATAGCCATGCACAAAAAGAGGAAGTCATATATGATCACTTCAGTCAGTTGCTAGGAGAACAAGAGAGAAGACATAGCACATTGGACTGGGAGAAAATAGGACTTCAAAGACACGACCTGGAACATTTGCACCTGCCTTTTACAGAAGATGAGATACAAGGAGTAGTCAGGGAGCTCCCAAATGAAAAATCGCCGGGGCCCGACGGGTTCATAGGAATTTTCTTCAAAACAGCATGGGAGATAATAAAAGAAGATATAATTCAGGCAGTCAACTTTTTCTTCAACCACCACAGATACCAGCTCAACCTGTTGAACTCAGGCCTGGTAGTTCTCACCCCGAAGCATGAAGGAGCAAACAAAATCACAGAATACAGACCGATAAGCCTGACGCATAGCATAGCAAAGCTGATTTCCAAACTGCTTGCAAACAGGCTCGACAGAACCTTGAGAGCCTTGTAGCCCGAAGTCAAAGTGCTTTCATAAAAAAAAGAAGCATTTTGGACAATTTTCTCTACACACAAAATCTAATCCGAGAACTCCATCGAGCCAAGCAGCCAACATTATTCCTGAAATTGGACATATCAAAGGCGTTTGATACTGTCAAATGGGATCACCTCCTGGAAGTACTACAACAAATGGGTTTCGGCTTAAAGTGGAGAGAATGGATCTCAGCCCTGCTTGCAACATCGAACTCGTCAGTGCTACTGAATGGGGTCAGGGGAAAAAGCTTTCGGCATAGAAGTGGACTCAGGCAAGGGGATCCCCTCTCCCCCATGCTATTTATATTGGCCATGGAACCGTTGCAAAGGCTGTTGGCTTTGGCAACAGAAGCATGTCTACTGAAACCGATAAATAACAGGGCAGCCAAACTGAGGATAAGCATGTACGCGGACGACGCTGCAATATTTACCAATCCAAGCAGAGAAGAAATGCAAGTCATCCAAGAAATCATGACAATTTTTGGAGAGGTCTCAGGTCTGAGAATTAATATAAGCAAATGTGCAGCCTACCCAATTCGATGTGAAAACATCGACATGGAGCAGATAATGCAGCCTTTTCCATGTGAGATTAAAACATTTCCGTGTAAGTATCTAGGGCTGCCATTGAGCATCGCAAAACTAAGAAAGGGAGATGTGCAACCATTGGTGGACAAAATAGCGGAGAAGCTACCGGCATGGAAAGGAAAATTCCTTAACAAAGATGGAAGATTGAGACTTGTTAATGTTATGAATAGCACTTGTATTATAACGTAGCCCTAAAGGGGCTATATATGAGGGTACATAAGAGAGTCCTAGGAGGACAAGAGTACAATATGAAATAGGAAACATACTCTAGTACTATAGACTCCTAATAGGACACTATACCTTTAACACCCCCCCTCAAACTCAGGGTGGATCAATAACACTGAGTTTGGAGAGATAAAACCTGTGTCGAGTGCTAGTTTGTGCCTTTGTAAATAAATCAGCCAACTGAATCTCTGAAGGCACATACTGAGGAGCAACAATACCATCCTGTACCTGCGCTCGTGTATAAAAAGCATCAACACCAACATGCTTACTGAGCTCATGCTTCACCGGATCACGAGCCATACTGATAGCACCTGTACTGTCAGATAAAAGAGGAGTCGGCGTAGAAACAGAAACACCAAAATCCTCAAGCAACCACCGCAACCAAGTAACCTCTGCTGTCACAAGAGCCATAGCACGCAACTCAGCCTCTGCACTCGAACGGGAAACTGCTGTCTGCTTCTTAGTCTTCCAAGCAATGAGAGAACCACCAAGAAACACACAAAA
>LAPY01007063.1:0-10032 GCA_000970635.1 Eragrostis tef
CACCCTCGCGGGGCCGCGCAACCACCAAGCGATTCGCTCGCTGCAAAAGCCGCTATAAGGCGCCCTGCCGTGGCCTCTCGCCGAGCCAAACGCCAGGCCGTACCAGCTGCTACGAATCGGAAATGCCGCGCCCCGACGACATGGCCGCGCCAGCCGCCGCGAATCTGGCCTCCCACGCCGCGCTGCTATGGAGTAAAGACGAGGCTGAACCACACCTGTGAGTCGCCTAGGTTTGGGGAAATGGCAGCAGGTGGCTCTGGTTAGAATTCGAGGCACGGAAAACGGCGGCAGGGGTGCTCCGGCTTGGGGAATGAGGAGATGAGAAAGGAGAGGGGGACGAACACAAAACTTAGTTCCATCAAAAAAAATTTCCAATCATACCCCTTATTTCATTATACTACCTTCAAATACTACCATACCATCACGAGGGTTGTTAAGTAGTATGAAAGAATCTGGACGGTTAGATGGAAGAAAATAGACGACCCATATCCATTACGGTGCACAGTAAAGGTTCTCGCTTCACCAAGCTTTGGACAAAGACTTTTGGATTGAAAGGCTTCATCACCTTGATCCATGCTTGGCACGGAAATTTCCCTTTGATATCTTGGTTGTCGTAGGCTGCCCTAATGATGGACGCCTGACCAAGATCCGCACTTGTTCCCCATACCGCGATCACTCGAAGATCCTTGCCCTCCATGTTGATCATTTGAAGAAGATCAAGATCCACTTTTGGTTCCTCCTGCTTCGCGGCACGATGTGCTTCCTCGATGCTGAATATGGTTTTAGCAGTAATGCTAGACAGCTCATCTGCAGTAGCAGGCTTGGAGTCCGTGCCTTTGATGAGTTGGTAGCGCAGATTTCTCTGGCTCACATCCTCAACTCTAGCTCTCAGCTCCTTCATCTGCTTGGCGATGCGGCGCCGCTCTCGCAGCATGTGAGGGAGACGCCACCAAGATGGCTCCTTGAGATGAATGGAGAACTCTTGGAGGCAGTCTTCTGCATCGTAGGCCACGTCACGAACTTGCTTCACCCAGGCCATGCGGACCTGGTGCTTATCGTTTTCTTCATGCGCGGCCATCAGGAAAGCCCGCATCATCTGGAGCTCGTCCCTGATGAAAGCGTGGTCGCGCTGGACGCCGATCACGGTGGGCGTGGTTCGGGTCGGACCGCTGGATCATGAAACCGCCCCGCATATACGATTCCAATGGGTACCCGTGGATATGCTTCAGGGTCGACTGGTTCAGAACCGACTGAACCTTAGGGTCGGGTGGATCGACCCATCTCCATCGCCGGCGCTGTTCCTCAACGCCGAATTGCATCTTCTCGTCCTCATCCGCAGTAGCATGGAATGGTTGTGCAATAAGTCATTCGAGGACAGTTCTGCAAGTCTTGCAATGGCGGCAAGACGACTACCTGCTCAAGGACGCCGTAGCCGGCGGACGTGCAAAGTATTTGAATACGACAGCACCGGTATGCGATTCTTTGCTTCTGTTGGTTCATGGCACCCCGATCGTTTGCTTTGTCATGTTGTTAAGTGAATGAGCATCAGTTGTTCGATGAAATGATCTTAAGACCGTGACTCCATGGAACCAGCTCCAAATTCGCTTGTTGAACTGTCCTCTTGGCAAGCACAGAAAGGTAATAGCAACAGGCAAGCCATAGGAAGGTAGTGGCAATCGGCAAGCAGACGAAGGGGCGAAGCTCTACTGCGTGGAGCGACCCATGGTATCCATTGGAGCGGAGGGTCATGCAATAAACAAACCATGGTTAGACATGGTGCCCCTCAGCTGCCAGATGGATCGACGGTTCGGAGCGGTTCGCTCCACGGGTGAACCACGCCCATCCTGAGACGCCGAGCTGCAAGGCCACCTCCTCCGCGAGGGCGGATTTGGCGTAGCCAATTGCTCCATCCAGCACGGACTTGCCCACACTCAGAGCCGTCGCCTCCATGGTGCTTCTCTCTGATGTGGTGTCTGGGGTTATGGATGGAAGATGATACTGCTAGCGGTTGGTGCTAATCTGGAAGCCATCCATGGCTTAAAGAGAGGAGTTCAGCTCCAAGAGCGAGCAAGTTGTCATTTTACATGAAGACTTTAGGATAATAGTTGCTCAAGTCGTACAAATTAATTTAGCAAGTAGACTTTGTTAATCATTGAGATGCTCGCATGAGATATGCTCAGACAGCTCACCTCTCATGCAACCCGGCTTAAATTTTGCGAGAAATGCATTAAACTACGATCAGCTGATTCGGCTATCTGTCAGCTGCGTTACCGCCCGGCAAATCACGCTAACAAATATATGTATTTTTTTTTGCGAGGGAACAAATATATGTATGCGAGAAAGCTGCCTCCGTTTTTCTTTTAATTTGGCATAAAAGCTAACAATTCCTTTGCACTTTTCTCTCGCACTGAAATGGACAATGCTCGTATTTCTCTAGCGAGATTTTACATGAGATGCCGCTGACAATGAATTTGCCAAGCATGTGAGTTAATGTCAACCGATAACCGTGTTTTACGTACGGATCGGACGGCTCGCATCACAGCTGCCCAGGAGGCGGTCGCCGTTTCAAATCGCGACCAACCCCTGACGCTCTGCTCGCGTCGTGCGGCGGATATGGACGGGCAAGGGAAGCAGGGAAGATGAGTTGGCGATGACGGGTGGGCTGGCGTGCCGTCACCAGGGGCACCATTTCCAGGCACCACGAGGTAGTACTTCTGCTCGCGGTACGCCATGGAATGCCGTACCAATAAGCGCGCACCGGCAGTACTTCAGCGTCAGCGGTTCGATCCAATAGTAACGAGAGCACATTGCTCGGACTCTATCGTGGCGCGCGGTTGGACGGTGGAACCCAGCGGGATGGTGGACAGGAGAGTCATACCGAGGCCGTCCGATTCCGGGGAGGAACCGACGGGGGGGGCTGCGCAATGGCGGCCATTACTACGAACGAGAAGGGAGTCGATGGGTTTGAGAGTCACGCATGTTAGTAGTTGTATTGATCGACCGCGGTCGCTGCAGTAGCGGTAGCGGGTGGTGCTCACCTCGTTCTGCACGACCAACCCAACGGAGGTTGGCTCCTTCCAATCAAGTGGGTACCAGTTTTCCCAGTTGACCTATGGAGCATCGATCTCAGCCATTGATTTGTAAAAATGAAAAAAAGAAAAAGAAAAACTAAGGAGAAGGAACCGGGCGCCCCACACAACGAAAAATCTTTCGATTCCTCCGCACCGGCTCCCGCCCACAACATGTTATGTTCCAAGAGGGAACAAAAATAGAGAAGAGATCAGCACACGTATTTTCCATAAACTAGGTAGTACAATACTTGATTGATTTTGAGATGCTCAATCAAGTTATCACACTGCTAAAATATTTTGAAATGCAAATTTGCTGCACCCTGTTGGCTTCAATTTGTTTTGAACAAAGTGTCCACCTGAATATTTTCAAACACTAACGTAGTTGCACCATCACGTGTGACAAGAGAAGAAAAAAGAGATCACGTTCCACCAAAATCAGTAATCTCTCTACGCAAGATTGCACCATCACGTTTCACCAACATGTCGGTATTCTTGCCCTCTAAAATCGTAACAACTTTGAAAGAAAATTTCAGTCTCCGTACCAAATCCTAACAGCTTTGCAATGAAATCTTGATGACCTAATACCTCTTAAGAGGTAAAAGGACAACGATCCAACGGTTCACAGTTATTTCGAGGTACCGTAAAACTGGCCTCATATATAGATGGAGCCCTAGATTAGCATCGCATATATCTCGAAGAACAACGGCTACGTCCAGTGATGGTTACCATCAGATCTAGAAGCCGACATTGCACTGACATGCCCAACTTCTCTGAATCGAGACGTTAATTAATTTAGTAGTGGTATGAGAGAAGTTGGGCATGGTTCTGAACTATGCTCTCCTCTCTTGTACTTCACATCCTCCCGTAGCAGTCGCTGGGAGACTCCACTGATGAAACCAGCAGTGAGAAGCAAGGGGTGATTTCTTGCAGCTGCAGCGTCGTCATTGGATCTGAACGCATGCGTGCGTGTAAAATGAATGCACGTAGCTACATGTGACAAGAAGCTGGGGGTTGGGTCTCATCAGAGAAGCATATGAGTCCATGTTCATCGTCTTACCAAGAATCGCACGGCGACCTGGCATTTTCAGGAGGAGAGCGCGACTCCGATTCCATTCACTGAACAATTTGATGTCTAGAGAAAGGTCAAGTCGCCAGGCCAATAGGAATCGGGCAATGGGGACAAAGCATGTGAGTTTGGACGCTTCAGAAACCAACAAATTGGGTAAAGAAAGGTGGCAGACTATGGAGAACCCGAATCGGAGCTTTGACTTCATCGATTAAAGCTTCATTAGAAGGTTAATTATACTAGCGAGAGTAGTAACTTCACGTGTCCAGATGCAAAATACAATGTGGTCTCACGTGGACCCACGGAGGAAACCGGGCCGAGAATCCACAACACTTAGGCCAGTTTTAGTGGTCATTTTATTTGCAATTAATTAGATGCCACAGCAACAAAAATAGTGACATGGCAAGAAGTTAAATATGAAAGAGAGGAGATGTCTTTCATCTCCATGAAAAGAAGTGGGCATTCTTTCCAACACTATGAAAGCTAAATGAAATTGGATTGAGAGTCTTTTCTTTCATCCCTAAGGATCCTAACCAATAACTAAGAGCCATCTAGCAATAATTTAATGTTTTGACAAACCTATGAAACCGTGACATGAAAGAAGGGATTGTGAGATGCAGTTTCATTTCATAGATTAAAACCATAAGCCTAACGTGTCACTTTTGAAAACTGTGATATGAAAATGTCCATTGAGACTGGCCTTAAAAGCCATGTATATCTTCAGTTTAGCCGGTTGACCAAACTTTAAGCATGCGTCAATATTAAGAACACAAAAAATTAGCTAGCGCTAGCGTACACATTTTGGTATGCTAGCTATTTGCGTCTTGCTGCACCCTTCTTTTTGGATTCAGATCCTCTCAAATGGAGGTCTAAATTCAAAGAAGTTACTGTAGCTGGAATTAGCTCTGTTTGTGGCTGTCCGATTAGAAATCAACGCACCAGAATGAGGTGCTACAGTACGGCTGAACAAATTTCTTTTACCGTGCCACACAGTAAAAGTGGGGGCTGCATCGTCTAGAGCAAGTATAATGGAGTACAATCAGCCGGCGAAATAACTAAACACGTCATCTGAATCTGAGCTAGAAGAATGAGAAAGCCGGAGAGAGAACCAGGCGGACGATTTGCTCGTCGCTGGCTTGAAGCAGCATAACCGAGGTAGAACGCTCTCTCCCAGCCTGTTGCGCTACCTTTCGGAAGGCTGAAACTGACATGGCCCTCGCGTTCCGCCGGCGGCCGACGAAATCACTAAACCTGCTCTTAACAATTTCCCAGTTGACATAGGAAGTATCAATATTTAGTCGCGTACATTGATTGAGCCCGAGATCTAATGGGAATTGCACATCTCGAAGAACAACGGGTGTTTCCAGTAATGGTTACTCTCAGATCAAGAATCTGACATCGCATTAAGAAGACCAAGCTCCAGACAATAGGAATTTGGCATCTCGAGAAAGGTGAACTCGCTCAAGGCCAACAGGAATCGGACAACGGGCACAAAGCATGTGAGTTAATTAGGTCAGTCTCAGTAGAGTCTTTCATTTCACACTTTCTAAGCATGACACATCAGCTTTCTAGTCGTCTTTTGTAAAATAAAATCACATCTCTCAGTGCACACTTTTATTTTCATATTTTCATATAATAGTTAGAACATTAAATAGATGCATGTGATTGGATTAAATGGTGGAGAATGGAAGAAAAGATGCTCAATGCACTTTCATTTCATTTCATTGTCTAGAAAAAGGTGCCAAGTTCTTTTCATTAGGATGAAAGGCATAGCTTCTCTCTCTTCTTAAAATTCTTACCATGTCATCTTTTTAGTTGATGTGACACTTTAATAAATGCAAATGAAAAGTGGCCTTAGAACGCTCCAGACACCCTCCACTTGGCAAAAGAGTCGTGACACTACGGAGAACCCGGCTCGGAGCTTTGACTTCATCGATGAAGCTTCATTAGAATGTTAATTATAATGACGAGATTACTTTAGTAATAAATCATGACCTCGTAAAAAGTACTTACATGTCTTGATGCAAAATACATGTGGTCTCACGTGCACCCATGGAGGCAATTCCCGAGCGGAGAATCTACAGCACGAACAAGCCGAGTATATCTCCAGTTTAGCCTGTTGACCAAACTTTAAACAAGCATCAATAAGAACACCAAGAGAACTAGCGTACATATTTTGGTACGCTATTTTCTTCTTGCAGCACCATTTTTCTGCAATGAGAAAACAGGAACGGGCTTCGGTCCCAACAATCAACGTCCACAAAGTGATATATAGCTAGCGAGTAGCGACATGGCATCTTGTTCACCTCCTAGCCAAACATATGGCTCCTGCAGGCAAGTGAATACTGCGGACTCGGGCCAGTCTGTCGTACGCTACTGCACTTAGCCCACTCGACGAGCTTCCGGCTTCGGAATGGTTTTCTTCGCAGCAGAACTATGAGACTCCTAGTTCAGTCAAGTTATTATTCTGTGCCTTCAAAACTGTTGCAGCAAATCACTTCAGTTTTAAAGGGGTATTCTATGAATCATCGGCGGAACTTCATGCAGTCGTGATTGTTATATGTATGCCCCGTTCCGTTCACAGGACAATGTGGTGTGTAGAGAGAGGTGAAGTCGTTCAGCCAATAGGAATCGGGCAATGGGGACAAAGCATGTGAGTTTGGACGCTCCAGAAACCCACCACTTGGCTAAAGAAAAGTGGCACTACGGAGAACTCGGATAGGAGCTTTGACTTCATCGATTGAAGCTTCATTAGAAGATTAATTATACTAGCAAGACTAATAACTTTGGTGATAAACCATGACCTCGTACGAAGTACTTCACGTGTCTAGATGCAAAATACATGTGGTTTCACGTGGACCCATGGATGCAACTGGGTGGAGAAAACGTTTAGCCGGTTGGCCAAGCTTTAAACATGCAATCAATAAAAACACAAACAATTAGCTAGCGTACACATTTTGGTATGGTTTTTGCGTCTTGCTGCACCCTTCTTTCTCTGCAATGAGAAGACGGGAACGTGACGTCAATTAGTGGACTGAATTTGAATCTCGGCCTCGCAGGTGGCGGTAATGGGAGCCATTTGGAGGTTGGGCCCTCCTATTCAGTTGCAGCTTCAACTGCCTGCTAGGCAAGTGAGTACTCGTCCCAGTTGCAACTGAAGAGGAGGGATCCTTTAAGTTCTTGTGCTTACTAGGAATGGCAATTCGGGGACGGGGCCGGGTACCCGACCCGATGGGGCCGGTTATGGGGCTAGTTTTCTACTCGTGGGTGGCGCCCGTACCGCCTCAACAAGAGTCGGGTACCGGACGGGGATTTATCCCCACCCATGGGTAACCCGGTGGGTACCCGAAATTTGAATTTAGTTCTAATTTGACTCGTTTGTTGTGATATGTGGGTTGTTTTATGTTAATGCGTGTCATCCATAGACTTTGTTTTATGTTAATTCAACTCGTTTTAGTAAAAAACATTTATGTGTTGTTGTTTGTTGTATGAGAGGCTACAAAATTGTGATAATTTATTTAATTTTGAGGCTAACATGTGTTTATAGTATTTCACTCGTGGGTACCCGATATCCGCTCCGATACCCGACGGGTACGGGGCCGGGTAGGAATTTTCACCCATAAAAATGGAGCGGGTGGGGATTTTTACCCGCTGCACTTAGCAGGACGGGTATGGGTTTGCTCTACCCGCCCCGAACTCGCCCCATTGCCATCCCTAGTGCTTACCTCGAACTCCTGTACTGTAGGCGGTAGCATGTGGCACGCTTGGTTGATCATTCTTACGGGGAAACAGCGGCCTGATGTCGCCGGCGCGCAACCGCCTCAGGCTGGTGGCGTGCTATGCCAGTATCCTCCCGCACCATTTATGCCGACGATCTCGATCGGTCACGGACGAGCCGGCGGCCTTCTACGCCGGCGCGGACATCTTTTACGGCAAGATAGCGTTGCCGTCTTCAACTTCAGCACGTGGCGCACGCTGGCACTGCCAGAGCTTGGCGATGACGACGTCGAAGCCGGAGCAGCGCTCGCCACCGGTGAACTCGGCGTACTGTGACTTGACCCAGTTGAGGAGAGGTAGGCGATGGGAAGTCGAACGCAATGTACGTACTCCAGGGCCAGCGCTGGCAGCTCCGGGCTTCATGTCCTCCGGGTCGGGGAAGCGTTCCCTACCCCACACGTACAGGAGCACTGTAGAAAATAATCCTTGCCTTCCTTATTTAGTGATTTGCTTTCTATAGTTTGTTTGCTAATTTTAGAAGGCTAGCTGTGCCTTTTCATGTAATAGGTTATATAAGCAAGGCAATAGCAATCGGAAGAGCTGCCTCATTTGTAGCACAACAAGAACGTGTGTGTCCAGTGTGTCTCGCGTGAGTTGTGTGTGTGGTGGCCGGGTAATCTCGCCGGCGACGTGCGCGTCGTTACTCCGGCGAGGTTCCAACAAGTGGTATCAGAGCAAGGTTCTGAGCCTAGGCGATGGCTGGTGATGGCGAAGACAAGACCGTCAAGGGCGCAAAGGGCGACACCTCCGGCGAGGGCGTGGTGATCCAGCGGGTGATTCGTGAGGTAGGAGGCGGGACTAGCTACCCCGCCCTCAGCGGCGACGGCGCAGCAGCTGTGCCGGAAGTTCGATCTCGCCATGTTCAACGACGGCGAGACCGTCGAGGACTTCGGGCTCCGTCTGGAAGGAATGACGGCGTACCTCACCACGCTGGGCGACGAGGTGAAAGACGCGGACATCGTCGCGAAGATGCTTCGCAGCCTGCCATCCCGCTTCAAGCAGATCGCGCTCGCCATCAAGACGCTACTGGACATCTCGACGATGACAGTGGCTGAGCTGAAGGGGCGGCTTAAGGAGGCGGAGGAGTCGTTCGACGAGGCGCCGGCGTCGCTGCAGTACGACGGCAAGCTCGACCTCTGAGGAACGCCCTCCTCTTTCCATCATATTTGTCAACACCACCCAATGGCAGGTGCAGCGCGCACATAGCATATATGGGCAGAGCGTCGACCACAGAGTCAACAAGAACAGGCCTTGCCTTGCAGTTCAGTAGGCCAGCTTGCCACCCTGCCAGGTACCGATCAGCACGACTGAACAAAGGAGCGAGTGCAGTCAGGTTGAGCTTCTCGTTGGACAGCGGCAAAACCAGGTAAATTTGAGGGAACCCTTCTTGACAGCACCCAAGCACTAAGACACACGGCGGCAGAGTAGTGTCGTCGACATGCATGGGCACGACAGTGCTCTTCCCAAAATTGATGTTCAGCCCGGTCGCCGCCGAGAATTGGTCCAGCAGTTGCTTGAGGCGCGAGACTTGCATGAGCTCGGCAGGCAGGAGGATTAACGTGTCGTCCGCGTACTGCAGTACGGGGCACGTGAGCTCGGGGGCGAGGGGGTGTCGGACGCCGCCGTCGTCTTGGATGAGGGCCTGCAGAACATCCGCGACCAAGAGAAACAGGTATGGCGATAGGGGATCGCCCTGGCGCAGGCCGCGCTTACACGAAAACCATGGACCGGGACACCCGTTGACGAGCACTGCATTTCTGGAGGAGTTGAGCAGCGCAGCAATCCATCGCCTCCATTTTTCAGAGAAGCCTCTAGCTTCAAGTATCATCAGTAAACTGCCCCAGTCCACAGAATCAAATGCTTTTGCAAAATCAAGTTTGAGCACAAGGGTAGGAACCTTCCTCTTGTAGCAACACTGCACCAGCTCGACTGCCATCACAAAATTCTCTGAAATTAATCTACCTTTAATAAACCCCGTCTGGTCCAGATCAATTAGAGATGATATCTGTCTCTGCAGCCTAGTGGTAAGGATCTTCGCTGCAATTTTGACACTACAGTTCTGCAAACCGATCGGCCGGTGAGCGTCCGCTGTTGTGGCTCCCCCGGGCTTGGGGGTCA
>LAPY01007073.1:0-13456 GCA_000970635.1 Eragrostis tef
CATCCTGCCGTGTCTAACTTGAGATTAAGACTGCTCCAAACTTCTACCATGTTTCATTGACTAACAGGGTGGTCTCCAAAGAATTGAGCAATGGATAGATTAATTTTAATTCTCTTGTTCTTTTTTTCTTCTGTTTTTTTTTCTTTTTGTACTCCGAGCTTTGTACTCTTTATAAATATAAATATATAATCAATAGGGGTGACCCTCCTGTTCTTTCAAAAAAAAAGAGAAGAAAGCTAGTTTTCTTAGGGTGTTTGAGTAACTAAACTTTTTGTTAACTAATTTGCATTTTATGCCACTAGCGATAGTTAGATTAATGATTATTTGTTGCATTGGGAGTATGAAAGACAAAATAAATACTAACATGTCATTGCCTTCACGTGAGATCTATAATTCAACCTTTTAAAAAAATAACACTAACATGCCATTGTTATCTTCACTGACATTGCTCTCAGCTTAACAAAATATTAGTTAGTGTTGGTGGATGAAAGACAATGAATCTAGACCGTCAGATCATGACTAGTATTACGGACTGTAAAGTCCTCTAAAAACTAAAGTCCGTAGCCATATTAAAGTTCTCGGCTTCACTTTTAGTGTGAAATAGCAGTTAGACCCTCTTTGCACAGATTCTGCGTGAGATTCTGCTTCTGCTTTTGCACGAGAAGTGCCAAATGGTTGCGTGTGAAACAGCTTACGGGGAAAAAGATGAGGAGAATCCGTTTGCAGTGCATGAGCAGAAACCGTGAAACGAGCTTTTCACAGAAACGTCTGAATTGCGAACCGATTACACTGTCGCGATCGTTGCATTGCAACGAGATCTTTGAAACTAGACCACACTTGATTATATTTTGCGAACTTTTTGTAAAAAAATGTTTGATTTTAATCTAATTAGTAGTCATTTAATTATATTTAATTTATTTTCTGCACTTTTTTATTTGAATATGGTACACAATGTATGGACGAATTGGAGCTTCAACTTAAGAAGTGTTGTAGTCTTTTCACATGTGCATATCCATTTTAGAAAATATTAAGATAATATGGTTTGCCAAACATTGGCTGACAAAGTTGTTTCGACAGATAATTCGGAATAAGTCAGAGAGCTGCTTTGCCTCATAATTCAATGTAGAATCTTTTTTTTGCATAATGCGAAGCCCTATCAAACAAAACTCTGCTAAATAGGCTCTTAGTCATCCCAATTATGAGCCTCGTGCGTATTAGGTGTGTTTGGTTCAGTTTTTTTTGGCTGTAGCTTTTTAAAAAAATCAAAAGCTCAACCAAAGACCCTGACTGTATTACTTTGGTTTTTTAAAAAAAGCAGTTTTTTGTAGTTCAAAACTCAAAGCACAAGCAGGTGGAAGGGTGCTTTCACCGGCTGTGGCTGTGGGAACTTACCCGCGTGCCACTCTCGTTATGAAACTTACCGGTTCGTTCTTTTTCCGGTTCCTCCCTCCCCTTCCGCGAGAAGCAGCACGGGAAACGTTGTCGCCGGCGCCTGCAATGGCCCTGTTCGCGCCGCGCGTGATGCCTCTCTGCTCGTCCGCACGCGCGCGCCGCCGTAGCACCCCCTGCTCGCCCGCGCGCTTGCTGCCGTGGCCCCCTGCTCTCTCCGCGATGGACGCCGCCCTGCTCGTGATTGCAATCGAAATTTAGTGCGTAAGAGAGGTGGCGTTGAATCATGGCGGAGGTGATGGGATTGAACGCCGGGGATGTTTTTTGACTCTGCTTCGATTCGCATCTTCAGTTAGATGGATTAGTGCCTTAGTGGCTCCTGGTAGCATCACGCAATGACTCAAATCTGCAAGCTTAAATAATTGCTATCCGCATAGAAGTTCCGCCCCGCTTGCCTTCCGAAGTTCGACGCCCCTGTTTGATTCGAGGTCGCCATCACTCTTCTTCACTCTTCTCTCTCCCAGAGTCACGCGCCTCCAATTGGAGGCCATAGAGTTCAACCCGTCATGGTTGTTCCTCTTCGAAATAATCCGTATCTCCACAGCTCCGACCGAAAATTTCACATCAGACGGGTGTGTTATAGCCCGGGGATTTGATTCCCCCACTTTTCATAAACTATGCCTTCTTGTTCCGGTGCCGATTTAAGCTCCGGAGGTCGTCAATGGTGGCTGGAAAGAGGAATGCCATTGAAAGAAGCTTTTGCAAACAGGCCCTCACTTAAACTTGTAATTAATCCCTATATTTTTGTGTCTTGACGTTTTTATACAAAGCCCCCCAGAAGTTAAGATGTTTCTGAAAAGCTATTAAAATTTAGACTATTTATTAACGTGGATGCAAAATTTAGGTAAATTAAGTTTTGTATTTTTCAAATGTTTTACATGTAAATTTATGAACCACACATTGTTAAACAATCAATCTGCATACAAATTGTCTCTCGGGTTTTTAGGGCATTACAGACATTTTGACAATTTTTTCACAGCCACAGCTACTTCAATCAAACGGCTTTCACCTTTTTCACAGCTGACAGCCCACAGCAGCTTTTTTCACAGCCCACAGCAGCTTTTTTCACAGCCACAGCCAACAGCAGCTTTTTCTCACAACCACAGCACAACCAAACACATCCTTAATTAGCGTATAACTTGCACTGGAACATAGCATGCATGATCACCATCGCCTGAAGTTTCGTTACCAGACATTCTTCTTCCGGATAGGATCTCTAGCAAGACCTTCCCGTATCTAGTACATGAAGAGAGAAACAGTAGAACGGCGATCTTTGGGAGAAGAGTGGCTTGCTTGCTAGCTTTAACCCGGGGTAGAAAGGACAATGACTCGTGCAGCCTGTCTGTCGGTAGCTTTAACGATGAATGGGGCCTGAGTTCTATCGCCAACTTTAATCATGAATAGTGCGTGGAAGCTGCTTAGATTTTTTTCCCGGAAAGAGGCAGGAACGCTGCCATACATTTGTAAGATAAAAGCAGAGTTACAAGGTGGCCAGTGACCAAATTAAATTACAGTACATGAACTACAGAATTACAGAATGAAACTAACGAACTCTGCTTTAACAAGCTGTGCTACTAGATCATATGATTGCTCTAATCGAAAAAAAAACATATGATTGCTCTGCACCATGGAAAATCCTCCTATTCCTTTCCTTCCAGATTTGCCACCAGAACTTGAGAAGTAGTCCTGCTGCCAGCCATTTTTCTTTCTTCTCTTCTCCGTAAGATTCCTTAGCCACTGCATTGGATCCATTGGTATATTTTGAGCCAGCTGTGTAGTTTGTAGAAGCTCCAACTCCAATAGCCTCTTCCGAATCGCCTCCACAAAGTTACACTGAAGAGGTGCTTGGCATCCTCGAACATGCAGTAGTAGAGTGAACATTCAGTTTGGCAGTTCCATCCCCTGTTTTGCATAACCTTGGCCGTTAGTGCTTTGTTGTGTGCTAGGAATTTAGCTCTGGGGTGTGTCTGAGCCTTCCATATCGCCATGTATTTTGGGTCTGAGAGGGTCCCCAGGAACCGACATTCATAAGCTGAGGCAGCAGTATATTGTCCAGATGATGTCCATCGCCATGTAATTCGATCATGTTCTTCATTTAGTGTCCTTCCTTGCAGGGCAGTGAAAAGAAGCACAAACTCGTCCATCATTTCCTCCCCTTCGATAGCCTTGATGTTGTTGATGCAGTTGAAGTTCTTTAGCTCTGTAGACACCATCCTTTTCTTGAAATGTGTCTTAGCATACAGGTTTGGTGCTAGCTCTTTTGGTGCCATGCCATCAATCCACTTTGCCTCCCAGAATGGGGTGTTCTTGCCGTTTCCCACTTGGACAGTGGTTGAGGCCAAGAACAAGGCTCTATCAGTTTTGTCACTGTGGTAAGGTAGAGGATGTTTTTCCATGGTCTTTCTTTCCAACCCCAGCTGAACCATAGCCATCTTAGTCTGTTGAATTTCTCCAGGTCTTTGATTTTCCTAGCCCTCCCCTATTCTTTGGTAAAGTTACCACTCTCCATTTGACCAAGCTCCTAATTCCTTTTATCTTCTGTCTGTTTTCTTCCTTCCAGAGGAATCTCCTCATGAGCTGCTTAGATTAAATGATATAGAAATGCAATTATGCAACGATCGGAAAAGCAGATCAAACTGGCGAAGCCCTGATCTAAACAGCATCTGCTAACCAGAGTACGATCATCAACAACTGATGTTGCTAGTGCTAGTCCTGTTCTGATGTACACATGCTTAGATGATTACTAAACAGATGTCTACGATCTTCTTGTTGGAAAAACTAGCTAGTATTATAGAATGTGAAAGTTCTCGGTTTTAATATCGGGATTCGTTTTTAGCACAAAAAATAGCCACTAATAAGTAGCTCTGGTTCCATTGATCTGAATTTGTGTTTGATTGTGCTTTACTTGGAAGATTATAAATTCAAGGCTATATCAATCAGTTCCAACTTCCAAGTGCGCAGGTATCACTTTGAATCACTTCTGTTATAAATTGGGCAATAATATCAGACAAAAACAAGAGATCCCTCCGGTCAGAGGTAATAGAGTGCTGGCCACGGCGAGAACCTTGGCGGATCAGTTCTACCGGCGTGACGACGGCCCGCGGCGCCGTACGAGTGCGACGCAGATCTTCAGGTCAGCTCCACGAGCAAGACACCTTCCACGGGAAACTTCTTCGATCAAAAGATAGTGTTCAAGATTGTAGAAAAATTTTAGAAAAGCTCTGAGCCGTATGTGCTTGCTTACCTGCCATTGTTATCGGCAGAATCCGCACCTTTTTCTCGGGATCTTTCGTGACATGTTATTTCAGCGGCTAGAAGTCCGCGTGCTGGCCTAGCTTGCCGGTCGATCATGGTGCGCTGACTCATTCTGCTTGGTCATCCCACTCCACGGGATTCCATAGCTCTAATGTCAAGAGGACTGATCGACTCTTGGGGTACTGGTACCGTTGAACCCCTCTAGTACGGACTACCCGTGCCCAACACGGATGTCCATGAGTCAGCAGTTCTTTCAAAATGTTTCATTGAATGTGTTTCAAAACTTCAAAGTCAAGATATAGTTAGACAACAGTCAACTCCAGCTTGAACACGTGATAAACTATAGAGAACAACTGAAAAACAATCCACTTTTATTTCATTGACAAATGCTGGAAGATGGTGGTGCACGATGAGTCTATCCCTAATGCTTTAGTTTCGTTTGGATGGGCCAGCGAGCCGATCCAGGATTTGCAGTTATCCTTGCAACTAAACTTGTGATCTGTAGTCCTTGCTAAACCTTAAGGTAAGTGTGCTAATCAGGCATTCAGGCCGTATAGTACAAGACACGCGCAGTGTCGTGCTAATCCTGCCGGGGGTCAGATTTAGGGCCCGACGCCAGGAATGGGATGTTGGCAATGACGGCCAAAGTCACTGCCGTGCATTTCCAACAGAAAGTACAGAACTGTGAGGTGGATGCCCCATCCTCCATCAATGCTGAATCCATACCAACTCGTTATATAAGTCTCTAGTGCAAACGGCCAGCTATTCATCATCCTTGTTTGCCTCTTGATCTAGGTAGCTAGCAGAACTTCTCCCATGGATCCATGTTCTGCCGTTTCTCTTGCCATGCGTCTCCTTCTCATCATCCTTTTTGGGTTCCTATTATCCATGCACATTCCATCATGCTCTGCTGCAACAGACACGCTCTCACGCGGCCGTGCACTCACCTCAGATGACAGACTTGTCTCTGGCAATGGCAAGTTTGCGCTTGGTTTCTTTCAACCAGGCAGCAAGACCTCCAACCACACACTCAAATCGTACCTTGGCATATGGTTTCACAAGGTCTCCAAGATGACACCAGTATGGACCGCCAATGGAGATAACCCAATTAGCAGCCCAATTGCTTCGTTGGAGCTCATGATCTCCGGTGATGGCAACTTGATCGTCTTAGCACAGGATAACATCATCTGGTCTACCAAGGCCAACATCACCACCAACACCGTTGCTGTTCTGTTGAATAACGGAAACCTTGTTCTACTGAGTTCCACAAACTCCTCTCACATATTTTGGCAAAGCTTTGACTACCCAACAGACACCCTTCTGTCCGGTGCAAAAATTGGCAGGAACAAGGTCACCGGTCTGAGCTACCGTTACGTTTCTAGAAAGAACTTGATTGACCAAGCTCCAGGTGTGTACTCTGCGCAGCTTGCCCTCAATGAAATCGACATAAAATGGCAGTCATCAGTAACATATTGGTCTACTGGTGAGTGGAACAGCAGATTTTTCAACTCAATACCAGAGATGTCAGGACAACCAGGTCCCAATATGTGCAATTTTACGTTTGTCAACAATGAACAGGAGGTTTACTTTTCCTACACTTTGTTGGATGAGAGTTTGATCTATCAAAATTTGTTAGATGTTTCAGGCCAAGTCCGAACACGTGTATGGTCCGATATCGCACATGATTGGATCACAGCCAGCGTCGAGCCAAAAGATCGATGCGATGTCTATGCTACTTGTGGACCTTTCACAGTCTGCACTAATGATGGAAATACCTTCTGCAACTGCATGAAGGGGTTCTCTGTAAAATCTCCTGAGGATTGGGAGCTAGGGGATAGAACAGGTGGCTGCATCAGAAACACCGTCACTACAATGCGAGGAACTATTGGATATCTTGCTCCTGAATGGATTGGTGGAACAGCTATCACATCAAAGTTGATGTTTACAACTATGGTATGGTTTTGCTAGAGATCATATCAGAAAGGAGAAACTCAGCTACGGAATTATCCAGTTACAATGACGTTTCAAGATATTCTCCGGTGGAAGTTGCACGCAAGCTTCTTCATGGAGATCTTACCAGCCTTGTAGATGCAAGCTTTCATGGCAACGTGAGCTTGGAGGCGGTTGAAAGGGTTTGCAAAGTCGCATGCTGGTGCATTCAAGATATCGAGTATGATCGACCTACTATGGATGAGGATGAGGTGCTACAATTTCTCAAGGGCATATTTGAACCTGATATGCCTCCGATACCAAGGTTGCTTCATGCTACTCCCTCAGTCCCATTTTAATTGGCATTTTAGGTCCAGACACGGGAATTAAGGAGAGATGGAAAAGATAGATGCACTGAAAACGAGGAGAGAGATAGAGATAGAGATGTAGTGAAAAGATAGAATATTGTATTGGCAAGAGAAAAAGTTGCATTGGAAAGTGAGAACGCTAAGTATTTTGAAAAACCCGGATAAGGCTAGAATGCCAAATATTCTGAGACGGGAAGAGTATTACAGAAGGCCCACATTCAATGTAACCTTAAAGGTTCATATAGTCGATCTACAAGACTGTAGTAGTATATCTTTTCCTGCTATACTTACAAACACATGAAACTACTGTCTGTAAGATCTTGCTTGCTTGTATGGTATGACATAGGTAAGCAGAGGACAATAATAGTTAACCAGAGTATAACATTAGTTGGGCTTGAGTTGCTTGTATGTATAGTATGAAGACTACGTGAACCATGTATTAAACTACCTCGTAACGCAAACCACATAAAAGCTGCTGCCATAGAAGATACCCTCTCTGTCCCAAAATACTTGACGCTTTTGACTTTCAGACACTACGTTTGATCGCTTTTCTTATTCAATTTTTTTACGCAATTTTTTTTTATATAACTTGCTTAAACATTCGAGATACTTCAACCATAACATGTTTGTTTTGTTGTTTGCACAAAAATTTTTAATAAGACAAGTGATCAAACGTAGTGTCTAAAGTCAAAAGTGCCAAGTATTTTAGGACGGATGGAGTAAATGTGGAAGAAACAATTTGCTCAAGTAATTGCTCTTGCGGGACATTCCTATAGCTATGGCGGATACTTGTACTGGCAAGATGAATTATTTAAGCAGCAGCAAATTATAGACATATAAGTGTATAAATGGAGGAACTCTACTGGGCGATTATTACACATAAATGGCCGTGCTTTCAAGTTACTACTTTCTTCGGGAATGGTGAGCATTGGGTGTGAGCCCAGATAAATCTGGAGATGGCTTTTGAAACTAAGCTAGACCTGATTCTAATTCCGACAAACTTCAAGAAAAAAAAAGAAGCTCAAAGTAACATTTTAGCTGTCAACTATTTGTTGTGCCTGTGTGGTGCCACAAACCTCTAATAAGGACTTCTAAACGAACCTCAAATGTGTGTTTTAAATCTCTAAAGATGCAACTTTACACCTATATAATCTGAATTCGATCCAATGATATCTCATGGGGAAGTTCACTTTGCCACAATGAATTTTCTTCTCAGTGCCCTAGAGGTTGTTTATTTACTTAATACTCCCTCTACTGAGTTCCACAAACTCCTCTCACATATTTTGGCAAAGCTTTGACTACCCAACAGACACCCTTCTGTCCGGTGCAAAAATTGGCAGGAACAAGGTCACCGGTCTGAGCTACCGTTACGTTTCCAGAAAGAACTTGATTGACCAAGCTCCAGGTGTGTACTCTGCGCAGCTTGCCCTCAATGAAATCGACATAAAATGGCAGTCATCAGTAACATATTGGTCTACTGGTGAGTGGAACAGCAGATTTTTCAACTCAATACCAGAGATGTCAGGACAACCAGGTCCCAATATGTGCAATTTTACGTTTGTCAACAATGAACAGGAGGTTTACTTTTCCTACACTTTGTTGGATGAGAGTTTGATCTATCAAAATTTGTTAGATGTTTCAGGCCAAGTCCGAACGCGTGTATGGTCCGATATCGCACATGATTGGATCACAGCCAGCGTCGAGCCAAAAGATCGATGCGATGTCTATGCTACTTGTGGACCTTTCACAGTCTGCACTAATGATGGAAATACCTTCTGCAACTGCATGAAGGGGTTCTCTGTAAAATCTCCTTAGGATTGGGAGCTAGGGGATAGAACAGGTGGCTGCATCAGAAACACTCCACTGAATTGTGGTGGTGATGAACATAACAGAACAGGCATGGCTGACAAATTCTTCTCTATGGCAGGCATTAAGTTCCCCCAGAATGGCAAGGGTGTTCCTAACGCATCAAGTGCAAAAGAATGCGCACAACTTTGCTTGAGAAACTGCTCTTGCACAGCATACTCTTACAATAAAGGTGGCTGCTGTGTCTGGCATGAAGAGTTGTTTAATGTAGTTGTCGATAGTAATGGGGATACTCTCTACCTTCGCCTTGCCGCTAAAGATATGCAAAGATTGAAAAGTAGTAGGAATGGAATCATTGTCGGCGTTGCCATTGGTACAAGTACTGTTGCTCTGGGTTTCATCTTTTTGCTAGTGATTTGGAACAGAAAGAAGGGAAAGCGGTCTAGTTACACAGTGGGAAATGATCAAGGTTGCATCGGAATCATTTCATTCCGTTATGTTGACCTGCAACGAGCAACTAAAAATTTCTCGGAGAAGTTAGGTGAAGGTGGTTTTGGTTCTGTATTTATGGGGCACATAAGTGAATCAATTATCATAGCAGTGAAAAGGCTTGATGGAGCTCGCCAAGGAGAAAAGCAATTTAGGGCTGAAGTGAGTTCAATTGGAGTCATCCAACATATCAATTTGGTCAAGCTTGTTGGGTTTTGTTGTGAAGGAACTAGGAGGCTACTTGTGTACGAACACATGGCAAACGGCTCCCTTGATGCCCATCTTTTCATTAGTCATGGAACAGTTTTGACTTGGACCATTAGATTCCAAATAGCTCTTGGTGTTGCTAGAGGGATAGCATATTTGCATCATAGATGTCGAGACTGCATCATACATTGTGATATCAAACCAGAAAACATACTTCTCGACGCATCTTTCAATCCAAAAGTTGCAGATTTTGGGATGGCAAAGTTTTTGGGCAGAGACTTCAGTCGCGTGGTGACTACAATGCGGGGAACTATTGGATACCTCGCTCCCGAGTGGATTAGCGGAACAGCTATTACGCCAAAAGTCGATGTTTATAGCTATGGGATGGTTTTGCTAGAGATAATATCAGGAAAGAGAAATTCAAGTAAAGAATCTTCTAGTCATGGTGATGAAGGTTATTTTCCCGTGCAAATTGCACATGAGCTTATCAACGGAGATATAAGGAACCTTGTGGATGCAAACTTGCAAGGTAAGGTGAACCTAGATGAGGTTGAAACTCTTTGCAAAGTCGCTTGTTGGTGTATCCAAGATAATGAATTTGACCGACCTACAATGGCTGAGGTTGTACAAGTTCTGGACGGTTTACATGAGCTTGATATGCCACCAGTGCCAAGACTACTCAACGCTATTTCAGGAGGCTCATACTTGACATGACAGTGATCTATTTTCCTTTTGTTCTTTGTACTAATGTAGTCTACGGATGAGCAGAATCTCTTCTATCCATGTAAGACTAGTTATACCATTTCATGTAACAAAGCAATAATGTTGGCATCTGTAACTTGATAACATCTATGGAAGCAAAAGAGATACCACTCCAGAAATCAACCAACGTATTTGAATCTTCAACTTGAGAGCTTAAAACAATGAAATCGGCCAGGTGATCTGCTTAACCTGGATCACCCTCCTTCTGGCAACCTTCCAAAAGATTCATGTGATGTATATGGGTACTTGTGGACCTTTCACAATCTGCTCAGATATATAATGGAAACACAGTCTGCAGTTGCATGAAGGGGTTCCAAGAAAATCACCCGATGATTGGGAGCTAGAGGACAGAACAGGTAGGTGCCGTCAGAGGTCCGTTCCCTTGATTCTCATCTTTTTCCAAAGTCATAGAACAGTTTTGGCTTGGACCATTAGATACCAAATAGCTCTTGGAGTTGCTAGAGGGCTAGCATACCTGCATCATGAAGGTCGAGGTTGCATAATACATTGTGATATCAAACCACAAAACATACTTCTTGATGCAGATTTTGTTCCAAAAATTAGAGATTTTGGGATGGCAAAGTTTCTAGGGAGGGATTTCAGCCGTTTTGTCACTACAATGCGAGGAACTATTGGATATCTTGCTCCTGAATGGATTGGTGGAACAGCCATCACATCAAAGTTGATGTTTACAACTATGGTATGGTTTTGCTAGAGATCATATCAGAAAGGAGAAACTCAGCTATGGATAATATTATCCAGTTACAATGACGTTTCAAGATATTTTCCGGTGGAAGTTGCACGCAAGCTTCTTCATGGAGATCTTACCAGCCTTGTAGATGCAAGCTTTCATGGCAACGTGAGCTTGGAGGCGGTTGAAAGGGTTTGCAAAGTCGCATGCTGGTGCATTCAAGATATCGAGTATGATCGACCTACTATGGATAAGAATGAGGTGCTACAATTTCTCAAGGGCATATTTGAACCTGATATGCCTCCGAAACCAAGGTTGCTTCATGCTACTCCCTCAGTTCCATTTTAGTTGGCATTTTAGGTCCAGACACAGGAATTAAGGAGAGATGAAAAAGATGGATGCACTAAAAACGAGGAGAGAGATAGAGATAGAGAAATAGTGAAAAGATGGAATATTGTATTGGGAAGAGAAAAAGTTGCATTGGGAAGTGAGAACGCTAAGTATTTTGAAAAAACCGGATAAGGCTAGAATGCCAAATATTTTGAGACGGAGAGAGTATTACAGAAGGCCCACATTCAATGTAACCTTAAAGGTTCACATAGTCGATCTACAAGACTGTAGTAGTATATCTTTTCCTGCTATACTTACAAACACATGGAACTACTCTGTAAGATCTTGCTTGCTTGTATGGTATGAAATAGGTAAGCAGAGGACAATAATAGTTAACCAGAGTATAACATTAGTTGGGCTTGAGTTGCTTGTACGTATAGTATGAAGACTACGTGAACCATGTATTAAACTACCTCGCAAACCACATAGAAGCTGCTGCCATAGAAGATACCCTCTCTGTCCCAAAATACTTGGCGCTTTTGACTTTCAGACACTACGTTTGACCACTTGTCTATTAAAATTTTTTGTGCAAACAACAAAACAAACATGTCATGGTTGAAGTATCTCGAATGTTTAAACAAGTTATAAAAAAATAAATAAAATTTGCGTAAAAAAAATTTGAATAAGAAAAGCGGTCAAACGTAGTGTCTGAAAGTCAAAAGCGCCAAGTATTTTGGGACAGAGAGGGTATCTTCTATGGCAGCAGCTTCTATGTGGTTTGCGAGGCTAGAAATGGGAAGTAATAAAATCCAGATGATACATGAAGATAATTTTCATAAACTGTGATGAAACATTTTGTCATAAATATATTCAAATTATGAAACAAATCTATTCATCACACAAGAACAAATATTTAATTACCAGCTTGGAAGTGCAATTCTGATCATTGATGGAGAATGGGGAGCCTCTGAAACAAGCTTTCCCACCTTCAGTATTAACCAAACCACATGCAATCTGAAGATGGGGTAAATTACAAGGGCATAAATGTGGTTTTACAACTAATTTCACATCGTTAAGTTTCTTAACATAATGGGGGTAAAGAAAATTGACAGTTTCAAAGAAAAAAAACAGGGACAGAATCACAATGTCTGTAAAGTGGGATAAAATCTCAATTTCACTCTAAATAGTAGAGGCAAGAATGCAATTAGCCCTTCACAAATCACAATCACAACTGCCAGGCTAGTAGTAGATTACAAACTGCCTTTTAATGTGCTGAAGGCCACGCATGTACTTCAACAGTTTTAAATTACAGTTCAAACGTGGAAGCAGTCACATTTATGCATTGTCTGAACAAGCTAGAGCTACGAAATATAGATTCATGCCAATTACTGAAATCATCAAATCAATATTTCAGGTATCACTAGTTGAGGTACTCCTTATCCTTGCTCCTTTTCAACATTTGCCCCATTTTGAAAATGTGATTGTAGTGCCGTGGTAAGACCTCCTGCAGAGGCGCTACCAGCATGGGCTTGTACCTTAGTTCTAAGGTATCTGCTTTCATGCAGGTATCTGCTTCAGGGCTCTTTCTCAACCTTTAGTGCAATGCCTTCGGGATGTCTTTCCCCTTGGGTCGAGTTTTTATTTTCAGGTAAGTTGTTTATTGTCTTCTTCAATTTCTTGCATCCATAGGTTCGCATTCTTACAAAAAAATATATATATAATTTACCCCATTCTATATTTAAAGTCCAGATTGAATTTTGACCCCTCTACCTTAAAACTTGGTATTAACCCTTGAAGTATAGGAAGTTGTATCCAAAGCAACGTTGCCACAATGTGATTCTCTCTCAAGTCCTGCAAAATCAAAAGACATACTTGCTTCAAGAAACATGTGGCTTAGATCATTTGCATGTACCCACTTGAGCGTGGAAGCAGGTGGCCTGATGAGGCTGAATGTGATCACCACACATAACCAACGATGTGAAAGCAAGATGATGGAAGTCCATTGTGCTGATGGGAGTGGGATGCTAGGTCGCAGAGGGTTTTTTCTTTATGACACATGGACATGAGTCGGGGTCAGGCAATGAGGAAAGGCGGATCAAAGAGGCAGTGATCTCGATTATTCCCTCCGGTTGGTGACCTTAGGACAGCTTGCTTTGCTCATACTAAACAT
>LAPY01007087.1:1942-13308 GCA_000970635.1 Eragrostis tef
GGAGAAGACGTCGACGAAGGCGATGACGAGCAGCAGCCCCCAAACACGAACGTAGAGGAAGACGAGCCGTGGTGGAAGCAATCGAGCAGTCGCGCATAACGCTTCCCAAAAACCTTATTCGCCCTCTCCCGGTGCAGGAGCTCAGAGGACGATGGTTCCGGAGACCTGCTCTCCCATCCGCCGGTGCACGCCGACGATCGGGATGAAGTAGACTACGTGTGGTGGCGCAACAGGTGAAAAGGGCAAACCCTCATGTATAGACTAACTCTTGAAAGATTCCCAATTTTAGGACTCCTCCAAATAGTAGTCTATTTTCTGTGCTTCATGTGGCAAGGGGTCCATAGATATATATACTCGTGAAGAGGTGTCTTTTCGCCAAAAGGTGTCCCTTCGCCATGAAGAGGTGTCTCTTCACTTAGAGTAGGAAACAAGTAACATGGATGTGTTCAAATGGTTATAGAGACACATTCACATGATTATGGGCCTTTCTCCGGGCCTTTGAAATTTAATTAGAATATTATTAATATATGTGGGCTCATATATTCTAACAGACATAGCTGAGAGAGCTACTTCTAGTTCCTAGTGATGCAGGGATGTTACCTGCAAAATTGTTACTTGCAAGCATCAGAGATTGTAGCTGTTGGAATGTGCCTAGCTCTTCAGGGATGCTTCCAGAAAACTGATTATTACCAAGATCCAACCCAGCTAGCGAAGTAAGGTTAGCAAGAAAAGGTGACAATGTCCCAACTAGCTGTAAAGAATTCAGCTCCAGCAAAACGACACGAAGTGGAAGTGTCTTCCCACAAGTGACCCCTCTCCAGCTGTAGAAATCAAGCGAGAGCCATGCACTCAGTACACCGAGGGGGTCATGGACAATGGCTCTCTTGAAGGAGAGGAGGGCTTGGCGGTCGATTTCAGATTTGTTGACAGATTCTGCACCTAAGATTTGAATGGAATTGGAGTACAGGAAGATGAGCAGATGAGACATGAGAAGGAAGGAGACTACACGAGCCATATCTCTGAGGTATGTGTGTAGGAATGGGGGACTTCCTTCGTCGTGGTGTAGATTGCTCTATAATTCATTCTTTATCCTGCCGTCGAACTAAAAACTATAGGCCTTGACTACATGCAGACTTAGTCTATCATGGCATGGTAGGCCTGCAATAGTAAGAGGAAAATGCCAAGATGCGGGAAAGAAACGTGCCAGGGAGTTTTGTCCTACGCTAGCCAGTCCACTATTTCTCAGAGCTTCAACGAGTTTAGATCTTTCCAAAATAATTTATTTTTAAAAATTAAGTTGCATGTGTTCTTAGCAGGAATAGTGAGCAGTAAATGGCAAACTACACTAAATACAATAGTAATTCGCTTCATTCTAGTTAATGGCAGCAATAATGCTTACAAAAAAAACTAAATCGCATTCACATGATGATTTAGAAGAATGATAATATTGTTATTAATGTTCAAAAGTACCCATTAGGGTGCAGAAAGAATGGTCTTGGGCCAAATAAATCACTATATATTGCTACTAAAATGTTCACCTCATGAGTAACATGGAAAATCAGCACAGCACCTAAGTCGCCAAGACTTTGGCTGCATTCGCTCCCGGAAGAAGCCATTTGGGCAATCATGACACCAGTCCTTTAACTACTGTTAGACAAAGACTGTATAATAACATGACATTCCTTTCACCAGGTTGTGCAAGAAAACAAGACGGGGCATATTAAAAAAAACATTTTTTAGGGAATTCAGTAACTAAACCACATCACTGAAGTTGATTTTGACTGTAACACAAAACGATGCCATGAGTGCATAAAAATCTACAATACATGGACATGAAAACAGTGAATTGGAACAGATAACATGGGTAGCCAGATCTTTTTGAGCAAGAACCAATGAGATCATCTGGAGACATTCCTCAAAGAAAAATCATCTGGAGACATTCCTCAAAGAAACATCATCTGGAGACAAAGGGCAGACCCAGGCAATTGAATTATTATGTTTCTGAACCATGAATTATTTATGATGGCCTACAAGCAAAAAAAAAAGAGAAAAGAATCAAATATCAGGGGGCGGATAACACAATCAGACTACAAAATAAATCATGCTCCCCTATAGAGCACTGCGATATGAATGACCGAGCCGTCTACCAGAGTACCAGGCTGAAGGCAGTACCAATCAGTGATTGACACCAAGCATCAAACAGCAATCAGAACTGATCGTACGGCCGGGTTGGACAACATTTTAGCTCCATCAAAGCGGGGATGATGCTGGCGTCATGGAATAAAATTCTCCGGCCCCTTCTCTGTTTTGTTGCGATTATATCCGATCACGATGGAGGGCTAGTGAAAAGATCAGGCTTAGGTTTTCTGCTCCTTCAGTGGCAGAAGGAAGAAAAACACAAGAAAGAAGATTTTGCTCAATTCCGCCTACAGGAATGTTGTCCACCGTTCATTGGGCGCCTCTTCTCAGCCAGTTTGTTGAGTGTTTGCCTATGCAGTCATCCATATGAATGTTCATACAGGTTTCGGATTGAGTTTTCGAGCTATATGCGGAGTGCTGTTGTGATCTCTTTGTTTTACATAGTGCTTGTAACATGAGAATGTAATCAGCTTTATATTAATACAATTCTTCTTTCAGCTATTTTTTTTTTAAAAATGATCCCCTCAAATATTGGGGATGAATAACAAACCCAGACAACATAACAACACAATTCCCCTGCATATCATCACTTTTCAATACTGATCCTTTCTATGCGACCGCAGAAAGTTTGAACCTCATAACTTATCCGTCGTCCTATTTTTAGGATAAAAGAAATACTATTTCCGTTTAGGTTGATGTGAAATAGTGTGAACAATATCATCATTATAGGAAACATGACAGGACAGAGAGCCTTGTCAAGCGTAATTGACAGCTGAACTGACAGTGGCAGTATGGAGAGGTGTCAGATTTTGCAAAGCGACTGTATAGAACTGAGTGAATTTTTTGATAGAAGTTCATGCAACATGGGACTTTTAGGACCCACTTAAAAAAATTTCCTTCCATATGGACTAACAGGTGGCTAATTCATTCACATTTGCACAGACAAGAACTATATCTATATCATGCACACTGCTCTGTGAAGGGAGCATCTATTTAGCTGACATCCTGGCATATAACATGCACACCAATGAAAATAATTCCTTTATATTAGATTTTCTGATTTTGCATGGGCACATTTTAAGGTAATATGGGAATAATGGGATTAAGCATCAACATTATCGTTTTGGTTTAGCTTCACTCACATCAGCTGTGAGTTACGACAGCGCAAGGAATCATACTAAAAGTTTCTCTAAGACTTAGCCCGGTGATCAAATATGCAATAATATGAACTCATAATGCATGAATTATTGAAAAATGGGTAGCTCATAAATACTTTCTGAGTAGCTCACAAGGGCCAACCTACTACTCTTTGAAAATGGTAAAATGGTTCATCTTGCCATTGTTTTGATTAAAACTTAAGGTTCATGACAAACTTGTAGGTTGACAAGACAGGAATAAATAGATATCAATCATGTTGTACAGATTAGGTCTAAAATCTAAATGCTTAAACCTGGACAACCATGGAAATTATTTCTTAGTTCAACAAGACAGAATGATCTTGGGTATTGAGATTCCCAATATCATTCTACCCTATGAGCATGGTGTATTGAGATGCCACTTGGTGTGCTCTCCATTCAGACATTCCATCGAACACATTACGCGCGAGCAAGCAAACGGACAAATGTGCAGCAATAGGCGGGACTCGGGAAGCTTACCCGAGTCTACTGCGACGCTGTAGCTGCCTCCCCGGCGGCGGCCGGCTTCGGCGTCGGCGCCGGCGGGTGGTGGGAGACGACGAGCGGTGGCCTGGGCGCGCAGCGCTCATCCTCGGCCTTCCTCCGCGCGTTGTACATCTCCTCGGTCTCGACGACGACGAGGCGCTTGACCTGCGTGAGCATGCCGAGGAGTGACGGCGTGGTGCGGTGCTCGACGGTGCGGTGGCAGCGGCGGAGGCGCATGGCTTCCAGCGTGCGGCGGTGGAGGCGGCGCGTGCCCGGCAGCCCGCGCACCAGCGTGATGTAGAGGCGCGGGCTCCAGGCCACCGGCACCCGCGACTTGAAGGCGTTGAACGCGCTCCCGCTCATCTGCGATCACTTCCGGCAATTTCCGCTCTCGCTCGTGTTTGTCGGGGGGAGACGGCGGCGGCCGGAAGCGTGAACCCTAGGCGGCGCTTGCCGGAGGCGTGCGATTTTGAGAGGATTGGGCCGATTTGATCGAGGTTCAGCTGGAAGAGAATGGAGAGTGCGAGCTTGAATGTCGAACAGCCCAATAGAAGCCCAGTGGGCGCATCCAGCCGGCTCGTATCGAGGATGACGTCGAGCACTCACTTTGAGATTTGTGCGAAAAATGTCATCGAGCAATCGTGCCTCCTCCTTCTTCCCCTAGCAACGCTCTCCAGGCGGCCTCCTCCCAGCGCCCCCTCCGCAGACGCGCCCCGCCCGCCAGGCTTCAACATCATTAGCAGTTCTTCCCTTCAACATTTTAGTTGTCTAAATTCAACATTGTGCAAATTCTATTCCAACATTCTAAAATTGCTACTCAACGTTTTCATAAAAGATGTTGAACCTATTTTTCACGAAATGTTGAAGTAGTAGAGTTGAAATGTTGAACTACTAGTATTTTTAGAATCTTGACTTATTTTTAAAAAGATTACAAAAAAGTTATATTGAATTTTATTTTGTTGTATCTTTACCATACTTAAAATTTCCAGTCAGTGATGGTGATGGTCATAGTCCGTCGTCCAGCGGCTCCAGCCTTCCCAGCCGATTGTTTGCGTCGACAGGTGGGGGCCTAGACGACCGCACGACGCAGGGCAAAATGAAAAGAAAACAAAAACAGCCGCTATCTCTCCTCCTCTCGGAAGATCTCGATGCTTCTCTACTCCACCGCCCCCAGCCACAACGCCGCCTCACCGGACAGCGCCGCGGTGTCGGACCCCTGCCCTTATCCTCCGCTCCCGTACCTGCCCCGCAGCTTGTGGCGAATCCCAACCATGCCCAATGGCTGCTACCGCATCTGCAGCTTGAGGCGACTTGACCCTAGGCCTCTTCTGGTGCACTGTCCGCTAGAGCCGTCGTCATCTCAGCGAGGATGCAATGACGGGGATCAGATTGGCAGAAGGAATCGCATTAGTGGCCTTTGGAGTTTAGAGAGGCGTAGGCATGAAGAACAACGAATCGGGGGAAAAGAGCTGCTACTGCAATCGCGAGAGATAGAGAGAAGGCGTACTGCACACGAGTCAGAAATCTTAGATAATGACGATTAGTTTGAGTTTCACCGTTGCGGAGCACGTGCATCGTGCTAGTGCTAATAAAGATCATGGTTGAAATGGATTCAGAAATGGATTTATAGTTTAAGAGAAAAGTGAGTTTGAATTTCTAATCAAACAAACTCACACCCACCCCGACCACCCGCAGCTCGACACGTGGCAGAGCAGTGTGCCCCACTCCCGCTGTCACGTGTGCACGTTGCAGTTGCTTCTTTATCGGAGCCGTCCATGGGCTGTTTGCACGAACCTCAGGCTATTTGATGTGGAATGCAATTTTCACGCTGGAGATGGATAGCAATGGGACCTCCTATATGGCACTAGGGAGCCGGTGGAGCACCAAGCCGGAGATAAAAATATTTCGGATGAAGAAAAAAATTGTTCCATGTGAAGAAATAGACTTATCCAGACAAAGAAAAAAATTGCCCCATGCCTTTTAATATTGTTTCACCCAGAGCCAAATGTTTTGGACGAAAGAAATATTTGTTTCAGACAGAGAAAAACCAAGCGAAGAACAAAATTGTTCCAGTGAAGCTTTCGCAAACAATTGCAAATTGGACACTGAGGCTTCGTGACGGCGCTGATCGCAGAAGACTCCTGCACCCACTGAAACACCTGGTCGAACAGCTTGAGATTGATGCCCCTCAGGACCATATGGTGGCAATCCACAAGAACCCAAACAAAACAATCGCAGGAAAACCGACTCGTCAAAGCTTCCACAAATCGAGAAGCACAAATCGAGAAGCGGATGTAGTACAGAGAAGCGAGCCGCCGTGTGGCGTACGCAGGTTCCCCGTTGTGTGGAAGCCTTAATTGCCCAGGATTGTAACCCAAATCTGAGTAATCAATAAAAAACTCTTGATTTTAATTGTAAAAAAAAAGAAAGAGTACAAAGGAGCGAGAGGCATACAAGAGTGCAACGATGCGAAGCGCACGGCACGGGACAGCACGGGCCTGCATGCGGAGCAGGGTGACGGCCGCGCGGAACGCCGAGCGAGGCAACGGCGGCGGCGCAGGTGCCAGGGAGGAGCGGCCATCAAAGGAGTTTTCTTATGCACGAAGCTAACAGCTGAGTGCTCCAAGAACAATTAGCACTAGCACCGGGTAGTACAGTCATTCCGGATAAGAATTTTCTTTTTCTTTAGAATTACACACTACAACGCAGACGCTCACAACACGCACGCACACTCACCCTTATGAATACATGTAGGCAAACTCTATTCCTATGAGCACATCCGAAGGACTGAGCATCCGACAGATCTATAGATTCCCAAAGTCACCAAAGGCGCCTCGTTGTCGACGGAAACGCCGCTTTAAGCCGGTAAATTCTAGAAAATTCGCTCCCACCAGAAATCGAACCCAGGACCTCCTAAATGTCCAGGTATACCTGATCATGAAAGCCCGGCCCAACGAACATGCCCGAGCCAGTTGGAAAATCCTTACATACCGGGCTGGCACATTCTTCAGTTTTCAGCCTGTTCTTAAATTTGGGCCGGGTTTGAGCATTGATTTTTTTCTTCAAACAAAACCAAAATTTCGACTCTCAAAAAGGTCAAGTTCGAGTATATCGATCGAGCGTCTCTCTCTCAAAAAAAAAATAGTACATCGATCGAGCTGGCTGGCTCGGGTCTAATTGTTTATCATTTATGTACTAAGTGCATTTTAGTAAAACTTGTGTTACGTCTTTGTTAAACATCTATTTTCAGTTTACAATTAAAATCTAGTTACATCAATCTTTCTATATGTTAGTCTACATTATTTACTTTTGCAATATCACAAAAACCTAAAAGCGTATGATAGTCCTTTCATGAGATCTTTTTGCTCATGGTCGATACAATACTTTTTTATTCGTTAAAAATAAGCTCATGTCCCCGCTTGGTAGATGTTGGTGATTCTTGTGCCCAAAGATAAAAATTAACGTGTAGTGTGGTGGTACGGAACAATTATATTTATACCCACTGACTCGACCGCTCCGGGCTGAATATTATGTTTGATTACTCGATTAAAAGGAAGGAGGCATCCCACACTAAATCTTGAATCATTCCTAGAGACAATGAGGTAATTATAAATTGCGATACTCTTGAATCAGTTATATATAGAATACATCAATTGAGTCCAAGTGACTTCGAAACAAAGCAGCACATATATTTCACGCTCTATATAAAACCTGACACTAATACCCAGACGAAAATACCATAGTTTCTTATATTAAATAAAGGCCTTGTTTGTTTTCCATCCAGATTATATAATCTGTATCACATAATCTATAAGCTGAAACAAACATATTTTAGATTATAGCTTGATTATAGCAATTCACAGGTTAGATTATCATAATCTAATAAGCTCCTCTCCCCTAGCTTATAGCTTATATAAGCTAGATTATATAATCTAAGTATGAAACAAACAGGGTCAAAGTTTGTTGAAGCCCAGGTTGTTACAGAGACAGCTACTGCCCCTGTCTGTTACACGCGCTTGAGATGACTCGCTATTTAATTGTTGCAGGCCTTCTTTTGCTTCTGATGTAAAACTTGACTTCCTTGATATAATATATTACTTTGGTCGGCTGTCTTCCTTTCAAAGTTGTAGGCTGTCTCTGTAGGAAAATAAATTATTTTCCATTTGAACTAGAACTTCTGTCATTTAGTTTTCATCAAAATTCAGAGTAGTAATCGATAATAAACTGAAGTCGAAATTCATTAGCGTGTAGAAGTGTCTAGATTCGTATTTCCATTGTCATGTATTGACCTATGAGTACGGTCGTTGCAATATTTATCTCCTGTTCAATGTCATGGTTGGGGACGTGACAGCAACGTCTGACCAAATTGAACTAGAATTAGGTGAGTTCCCTAACGAACTTGTCAGAATGCATAAACATCTCATTTCAATCAAGACGATGCCAAGCAAAGACATGTTCGCCTTTCTTACGCTATGGCTCCATTCCACAGGCACATGAGCTTGACATGTTGGAATGTAATTATAAGTAAAGTGCATTCCAGGTCCTTCAAATATTTCAAGATTCTTGTCTAGGTCCATGAACTTTTAAAACAAAAATTTGGGTCCTTAAACTATTTCACGTTCTCATCTAGATCCATAAACTCTTAAAATGACAATTTAGGTCCTAAAACTATTTCAAGTTTCTCATTTGGTCTCAAAATAAAATTTGATTCTCTAATCTTGTTTGGTGCTTAAGCAGCCATTCCAAATATGGTTTGCGTCCGAATCACGATGACATGGAGTGTTAGCTTCGTGACTCACAAATTTGACGGAAGTTTTGACCTTGTTTTCAATATCGTTCTAGTACCAGCAGGAACGACAGATATATGATATTTTAGTGGCACGAGTGATAAAAAAACTTGTGATGCCGTTGTTAAAATTATTTTGACGGTTTCTGAATCGGGATTATTTGAAGACAGACACCAGCGAATCCACGACTGTGATCGAAGGTGGCGGTGAAAACAGGGCTATCAAGCACCAGGCTAAAATTTTTGTTTTGAGAGTTATTGAACCCAAATAAGAACACCAAAATTATTTAGGGATCCTAATCTTCGCTTTGAGAGTCTATGGACTTAGATGAGAAATTTAAAATAGTTTAGAGACCTAAATCTCTGTTTTGGACACATATGAGAATCTTAAAATAGTTGAAGGACCTGATATGCATTTTACTCTTATAAATACTAGCTAGTAGAGTACAATCATGTTTCTTTATAAGTACATACATGTTGAAATGGTAATGGCTTCCAACACTGTAGTTTTTACTACGGGCCTTTAGTGTAGAGTCCCGGTTCTTGAATTAATCTTAAAATACTGGCGTATAAAATTAGTTTCCATGCATGTTTGTCTTATCTAGTTAAGAAATAGAAGTCCATATCTATATGCACCCATTTGAATCGTAAAATTTTAAACATTTGAACCCAAAACTTCATATGTTCTACTAAATTAGTATTTTTAGATGTGCTTTTTATAGTTTTACCAGGAGCTCTTCGCTATCGTTGCTTTGTACTGTGTACGGGAAGGATAAGCTCATCACTGCCAAAGGCCCAAAAAGAATTTAGGAAGCTCGACTACAGGCCTATTTTAGAAGTTGTACATATCCTGGTTTCCATGTGCCATATAACTAAGAACGCTGCTAAGGGCAGGTATAACGCCACACATAGGCGGTCTCAAAGCCTATCTCATGTAATATCACGTAGTATTTTTGATGAGTTGGAAGAGAGAAAGGAAAGAAAAAGAAATTGGTGGATGTTTCGTTAGGCAACCACCTCAAGCGCTAAAATTTAGAAATATGAGACGGCTTACACACCATTATACGAGTTGTGGTTGCCATGCAACTCATAAACATTCCTATTTTCATTGATAAATTAAGAAAAAATGTAATTACTATAAGACAGCTAAAACAATCATCCATTGTATATGCGGTCTCATAAATCATTTATGATTACGTGTTATGGATAAGACCACCTATAACACAACACCTTTGTACCTATCCTAAACGTCCGACCACGGCAAGGATGTCATCAACGGACCTGAGACAACGTCAGACACAGCTAACACAGAATACAGGGTCATACACGACAGTCGGTAACGGCAGTCGTGTGTATATCAATTTCCGTTAATTAACTACTATCTATCTAGAAGTTTTAACTCCATGAAATTGGGGTCTAATTTTGTCAATAAAATAACGCCCATGTGGAATATATTGATTTTGCATTGTTGCATGTACCATAATCTCGTGAAGGATTCTTGAAGGTAATCTTGTCAAAACTCTTGAAGTAATTGGTCCACCAAATGCATGTCCTTCACTTCTTAATTTTGTGGCTATTTCGTATAACAAGTAGTACGTTGGTTCCTTATGAAATAATCCTCGATTCTCCTTCGCCATGTGTTGTACCAAGATTTAGTACAGTCGGATCGGTAATATCCAAATACTTGATCCAAGGAAAAAAATTCCAGAACAACTTGTCATCCGCGTACCTTTCTTGAGTAATGACCCCTATTTGTGTCTAACGGACGGACGCAGTGAGAGTGAGTAGAGGTGATATAAAAAAATGCAAGTGCTCCATATCAAAATGATCAAACATTATTTAACAGATTCTGTGCCAATGATATTTTAGCTAGTGTGTTGTTATTTGAAGCGTTATATGCTAGTCACTTGACCTCTGCTTACTAAGATGTAGTAGCTAGAGATACATGGGTTGATTATACTGATCTTGCAGAAATCATTTATTTTCATTGGAAAAGAGTTGTATAATAATAATAATAATAAAAAACAATAATAATCATAGTAGTAGTAACAACAACAACAACAACAACGTTCAGCCTAGTTTATTAGTTAAGCTATTTCACAAGACACATCCATATCAATGACTAATTATCTAGTAACATACCCCACAAAACGGACTTTCACAAAGTTACAACTAAATATATTACTCCTGACTTGGCATGTAGAATTAACACACTGATGGACGAAACAAAAAAGGGCAAACAAAAGCAAACACTGTCTCCTTGCTACAACTTTATTGTTGAAATGAACGAGCTCCCATGCACCACCATGACTAGTGGACATCTGAGACATCCATGACATAATAGTTGTTGGAGACCACTACTAATGAATGACGAACAATGCCAAAAGACCAACCTTGGAATGTGAGGAGAATCTCCAAGGCAACGCCTCCAAGGAGCAACGTTTTGATCGACACCATCCAACCTCTCGGATTTAGCTATAGATTGTCACCTGGAGGTCCATAATCGATGTCTATCACATACACAACAGGAGTGACTCTACCACGGTGCCACTAACATCGATGTCTATCACCGCTGAAGCAATCACAACAGCAGTAATTATAGGAAACTCTGCCACTAATGCTGATGCAAATCACGCCATGAGATCGACGATAATTGGAATGGGCGCTAGTCACCGTGGATGCAGTTTCGTCACTGAGACCCAGTCCCGCAAAGTATATAGGAGGGGAAATGGCCACCATCGTGTGACACCCCGTGTCACTAAAATCCCTGCTAGTGCTCA
>LAPY01007093.1:0-13253 GCA_000970635.1 Eragrostis tef
CAGCTTGTAAATGTCCCTTCAATCCTCGATCGAGACCAAGATTGCCAGGAAGATGTTGGGACCTCTCTGATTTTTCCATCGGCAACTCTTGATAGTGACTATGTTTTACGATGTTGTTCTGCGCCGCAGCTTAGTTGCCACACACCTCTATGTCTATTTTTAATTTCATTTTTTAAAAAGATAATGCACTACTTAATTTGGCTAATCTAGTGTTGTGAAATGAAATTTCACAAAAAAATAAAAATAAAATAAAACACTATGCTTTTCAAATGAATGTAATGCATGTATCGCAACACATGGTTTCTTATTTTGACAGAATACAAATACATTGTAAATTGTTTACTTTATTTTGATAATTAAATTTAAGAGCTTCAGGTAAGCTTTCGCACAGGGCCTCACAGGGAATTTCCTGGGACGGCCCTGAGCAAGACTAGCAAACAACTCCAATGCAGCGACCTCCAACGCTGCGGTGCAGCCAGTATGCTCCTCTGAAAGTATGTTTACTGCTGATACTTCATCATTTCTTCAAAACTTTACTAGACTCTATGTTTATTGCTGACACTTCACCATTTCCTCGTACTGCAGGAGTAATACTTATGAATCAACTAGTGGCATGCTATCTTTTTTGGATATATATTTTTGTGATGAACTAGTGGCATATTCAGATAAAGTTACAGAAGATAGACTTTTTGTAGCATAAAAAAAAATGATAGATGCATATCAAATGACGACCTGCACTTGATTGGTAGATTTGTAACAATACATGATGTAGGAGTACATTGTCCTCTGGATTGTTTAGGGTCTTATTCAAGCTAGTCTGAACCCTCTGCAGTAGCAGTACGCGTGCTCAGGAACAGATGGTAACCAAAGGGAAGGTAAAATGAGGCGCATGGCCGACCGACGAAGAACGGCGAAGCTGCAGGCGTCTGTCGGTCTTGATTATTCTCTCGACTCGATTAGATGTCCTTACTTAGTGCACCCTGCAAAAGAACAGTTGTATCAAATCCCTTGCAACACAAACACAATTAACGTGCATGGATGGAGTATGGTAATATTAATTATATACCTGGAGCAGTCTGTGGATGGGCTGATGGCGTAGGGAACGCTGACGCCGCACTTGGCGGGGATGCCGGCGACGAGGTTGGGCTTGAGGCCGCCTATGCCGCTGCTCTGCTGCTTGAGGCAGGTGTTTATAGCTGGATGAAATGGCACGCCATGTATTTTGGCTAGTTATATTATTAACTTTCATTATGTTTTTTCCCTCTCATTTCCTATATATTGTTCAGTCATCTGATTGATGAAAGGTAACCTCACCTTGTAAAGCAAAGTGGTGACTGTACCTGTATGGGCAAAGGATCCAAACAACCAGCCTAGGAACCTTGCCAGCAAAATCAAGTTTTCATCAAAGAAACCAAACATCACTTTGCCTGCCTTAGCAAAACTACCAAACAACCATCTTGCTACAGCTAGTCTGGCCTGCCAAGGCTGGTTTGCTCGTAGAGTCCAGGCAAGGAGTAGCAAAGTAACCAAACTGACCCTGAGTTACCATTCAGATTTTGAGAAAGGCCAGTAACATTCTTCTTCTGGGCAACCGTAAGTCAACCATTATCGATCTTAGACTTGCGAAACATTCTTTCGAGCGGAGTTCCTAGAAAAATAAAAAATATAATAATAGCGTTATATGAGAAAAAAATGACAAGTTTCAAATACACATTTTATTTTTTTGAGAAAAAATACACATTTTATTTGTTTTCTTCTTGTGACGAAAGTCTTAAAGAGGCCTCCTGACGTGATGAGTTGGGCTGAATGCATTAGTTGGTTTTTTTTGAACCTCTCATTTCTGAATATAAATGTAGTATCTCATTGAAGGAGACACAACTCACTTAACACACATACAAACACCCTACATCTACACCAAAAAAGCTAACGCAAAATATTGCACTATACATTAGTTGGTTCTGTGTGCGTGTGACGTTGAAAATGGGCCGAGCTCGTTTCTCTACACTGTTGCAGCCTGCAGGTACAGATGTCCAAACGGGTGACACGGCCCGGGCATGTTTAAGTTTGACTCGGCGTCAAAAAAAAAAGACTGCACGTGTTGGCCTCATGTACTGCAGTTGGCTCAAAATACTGACTCTATCTGTTTACTGCTTATTCTTTTTTTAATAATAGAAACCAAAGTCTCTGTACTGTATGTTTATTGTTGATTTTTTTTAGATGATGGAAACCGAAGTCTCCGGCCTCTGGCCTTTGCAAAACACGCAACCCGGTTTTGTTTTTTATTACAAACTTTCAGTCATCTGACTGAATATCAAGAGAGTAGAAAATAAATCAAGGAGGACAAAGTCTATTGTGGAATCTCCATCCATGACTAGCAAGACAGGCCTGTCCCAAGGAGTGTGCGGACGGTGCGCCCTCGAATCATAGGGACCCCAAATTAGATAGATACTACGTGTATATACGTACAGTAATACAGGTCAAAATGAACATCAGACCTCTGTAGACTCAAGCCAAAGCCAATTTGTAAGCTAGCTGCTGCAAAGTGCAAAGATGCCTTGCATCTTGTAAATGTCTCTACAAATCTTGTGTGTTGTAGTGGTTGCAGATCCATGCCAAAGCCAATTCATAAGCTAGTTTCCTGTCGCAAAGATGCGTGCAGCTTGTAAATGTCCCTTCAATCCTCGATCGAGACCAAGACTGCCAGGAAGATGTTGGGACCTCTCTGATTTTTCCATCGGCAACTCTTGATAGTGACTATGTTTTACGATGTTGTTCTGCGCCGCAGCTTAGTTGCCACACACCTCTATGTCTATTTTTAATTTCATTTTTTAAAAAGATAATGCACTACTTAATTTGGCTAATCTAGTGTTGTGAAATGAAATTTCACAAAAAAATAAAAATAAAATAAAAGCGATGTCCTTACTTAGTGCACCCTGCAAAAGAACAGTTGTATCAAATCCCTTGCAACACAAACACAATTAACGTGCATGGATGGAGTATGATAATATTAATTATATACCTGGAGCAGTCTGTGGATGGGCTGATGGCGTAGGGAACGCTGACGCCGCACTTGGCGGGGATGCCGGCGACGAGGTTGGGCTTGAGGCCGCCTATGCCGCTGCTCTGCTGCTTGAGGCAGTTGCAGGTGGCCTGCCGGTCTGCCGTGGAGCGGGCGGCGGTGTTGAGGTCCCTGACGCCTTTGCAGCAGGCCGGCGAGGTGGTGGCGTCCTTGCCCATGGCGTACCTGATGCAGGGGGACAGCATGCTCACCACCTGCCCGCACGTCACGGCGTTCGCCGCCGGCGCGGCCACCACCAGCGCCACCATCAGGACGGCGGCCACCGCGAGCTGACGATGAGCAGGGCGAGCCATGGCTGGCTTCCTCGATCGGATCAGAGGAGCTACCTAGCGCTGCTAGTGATAAGTGAAGCTTCTGGCGCTTGAAGTGATGCGCTGCTGATGAGTGAGGACTGGAGTACTGGACTCGGGTTTAGTATATAGGGACGCTGAGGGCTTTTCTTTTGATTTTTTTACTATTAGAAATGAACATGAATTCAAAAGAGTTGGTGGCGGTTGGAATAATATTGGATCCTCCGTTACTTTGTACTAGCATTTAGGCTAATTACTGGATGAGAAAATAAACGATGAAACCGAGAATCCACTCTGTTCACTTGCTTCTTTGCGGCGACTGCTTTGCAGCAGTGTTTCAGTTATTTTTTTTACAGCTGTTACAGTGTTTCTACAGTCGCTACAGTGTTCGCAATTATTTTTTTTGCAGCTGCAGTCTGCGAAATGGCTCATCATCGATACCTTTTTGTCAAAGGTAAACAACATACTGTAAAGTTGATATAGTGTTTGTTTTTACATTTTTTTTAAGGTTCACTCCGTGCGCTCGAGGAGCATCTCGTCGGCGTGCAGTGCAGGCATGGGTCATCTCGATGTATGATCTCTGGTCCGGTTCAGCAGTGAGTAGTCTACTCCAGTCTCCTGTTCCTCATCCTGATCGATCACATGCTCACATTATATCGCTGACCATTTCCAGGTGTCAGGATCGATCGATCTCGAACCCACACCTCAAGCCTCACCACCTGCGCTGCTGAACTTGCTCACATGTTTTCGGTAGTCACATGTCTCTGTATACTGCTGACAAAGTGAGACAAGGGGAAGGGTTATGGGCCGGGGCAATGTTTTCTTTGGATTGGAGACGATACTTCGGTGGTGTTTGGATTCCTACAGGCTAAGATTAGCCTCTAAGAATTTTTTTGATTTAGAAGCATTAAATAAAGTTTAATTGCAAAATTTTTTAAAAAATGGACGCTATTTCGCAACGTGAATCTAATGAGCCTAATTAATCTCTGATTTGATACAGTGATGCTACAGTAACTAGTCGCTAATCATGTCTTAATTACTCTTGTTAGATTCGTCTCGTGAATTAGTCCGAGGGTTCTAACATTAGTTTTGTAATTAGACTTTATTTAATACTTCTAAATCAAAAGATTCTTAGAGGCTAATCATTAGTCTCTAGGATCCAAACACCACCTTCCACATTCTATGTGCATCTCTTATTGATCCATGTAATTCAAGAAAATTTAGGCCCTTATACGAATAGTAGGCCCACTTGATTATCATGATATATTTGTGAGCAAATTATTCTCAAAGAACTTGTCCCTAAATCTTTTTTCTTCTTTAGCTGAGTGTCATTTCGTTAATTAAGAAGAAGAATATAGTATAAAAGGTTGCAGTGAAAGCCTCCCCAAAACAGAGTGAAGGAAGAAAGGTATGTGCGTCTGAATACCAAGAAATTTTTTATAACATTGCAAATAAACATAATTGGGACTCAAATATTTTTAGCAGCACTGGTCCCAAGAAGAAAAAAAGGGGGTTTACCCGCAAAGAGAAGAGCTGATAGATCATAGTGGGAGTACATTGACAGATTACAGTAGCAGTACATGGTGTACATATCCTTGGATCGCATATTCAGATAAAAGTTTTTTTTTTTAAAAAAAAGAAACTCGTGGCATCATATGATGTGATCATGGATATCAATTTTATTTGAACGCACCAAAAACTGCCCAGATTGTGGATGTCATCAAAAGATGTGTGATGTATTGATAGATTTGCAACGACACATGGTGTACAAGGTCTTGGATTGTCTAGGGTCTTTATTCGACTGTGAGCCGTAAACCCCCTGCAGTAGCGGTACAAGTGCTATAGGAGAACTGGGGGCAAGGTACTTAAAGACGATAAGTAAGCAAAGCTCAGGCAAAACGCGTCGCATGCATGGCCGGCCCACTCATGAATCGGTCTGAAGATCCAAGCGGCGACGATTCTCATTATTCAGGATTTCAGGTATGTATGTATACTCCTGTCTTAGTGGACCCTGCATATACATACAAAAGAATCCCTTGTGTAGTTTCTGCTGATCAAAGATGCACAGATACATATGCAAGCTAAAATATATACAAGCATTGTGGTAGCTAATTAATTACCTGGAGCAATCAGTGCGGTGGTAATTGATGGGGTGGTACGGGATGCTGATGCGGCACCTTCCGGCGAGGCTGGCCATGAGGGTGAGCTTGTGGGTGTTAAGGCTAAGGGTCTGCTGGCTTATGCAGTTGCAGATGTTCTGGCGGTCTGCGGTGGAGGATTTGCGGCTGGCAACGATGAGATTCCAGATGGCACCGCAGCAGGCCGGCAAGGTGCTGCGTTTTGGGACGTTGAGGAACCTGGAGCATGGGGCTAGCGTGAGCATCACCTGCCCGCATGTCAAGGCGTTCACCGCCGGTGCCGCCACTAGGAGCGCCACAATGACGGCGGCCACCACGAGTAGGGCAGGGCTAGCCATGGCTTTCATCCGATCGATCACCTTCGTACTATTTCAGTGTGGCTTGATTAGCTCGTGGTTGATGCGAGTGAGGGCTCTAAACTCGACTAGCTAGTAGGGTTTATATAGGGATGCCGGATGGTTTATCGTATCGAAAACAAAAGGAATTCCGGAGAGTACTTGTAGGGTACCAGTAGGAATATTGAATCTATACATCGTTTGTAGGGTACAGCGAGCCTATGAAGAAACTACATGTCTTCAAATATAATGGCGTCCCGTATTGTATATGCAAATTTCAGGGAGGACCGGCATGCTTCTGACTTCTGAGAGCTTGGACGTCTCTTGTACCTCGTCAATGGACCATCGGACCACCCAAATTTTCTCGCCCGAGTATGACCAAACACAAAGGATCTCAGTTACCACATGATGTGTGCAATAAAGCAACACTGAGACCAAGCAAGTTTTTGGACTTGGGATAATCCCTTGGAATCGAAATAGCAACTTCCATCATATACCAACAGAACTGCTGTCAGATTTTTGTTGTGCCATCACAGATAAACATACACACTTCCAAGCAGTGGCAAGAGGACTTGGGCGCAATAAAGTGCTAAACAGGGCACTCAGCGAGTGGAGCTCCTAATACTTTTCTCCCTGTCGGGACTTAGAGCTAAGAGCTTCTTTGGTTTGGAACGCAGGAATAGAAAAGGAAAATGCTTCAGAGTACACTCATTTATCCGACTTTTGTCCGACTAAGTGTTTGAAGCCATTTAATTGATATATGAACCACCACCCAAATGATTTTAGCTATTAGATCTCCTGGTCGTAAAAGAGTCTACCAAATTAGTGTACTCTATAACAGTACTCAAAACACAAGAATAGAAAAAACACATGAATAGAATAGGATGACGGATGCAAAATAAAGGATTGCAAAACACATGAACTGAAAGAGTAGAATCGTTTGGGACACATGAATTGGGCATCATAGGAAGAGCAAGTATGAAGTGCAAAATATAAGATTATGATTTGAGTAAACATGGTAATTACATCATGCACCCGGTAATTTTTGCGTAAAAAAAATTGATGGGGAAAAAATGGTGGGTAACGGTGGGCCTGCGTAGTTCTTATCCACTTCCATGGCGTAGCTACGGGCTATTCTGTTCTGTTTGATGCATGGTGCTAGCAACAAAAGCTCGATTCGAATCAGCGCTACAGGCTATTGCAGCATGATTTCGACGACTGCGGGAGATGCTCTCGCGGGTCGCCGTTATCGCCGCCGGCAGAATGACTCCGGCACGTCGAGGTAGAGCACCGCTAGAACAGCACGACGGCTCGGATGGGTTCTTCCTCAGCACAAACCGGACCACCCAAATTTTCTCGCCCGAGTATGACCAAACACAAAGGATCTCAGTTACCACATGATGTGTGCAATAAAGCAACACTGAGACCAAGCAAGTTTTTGGACTTGGGATAATCCCTTGGAATCGAAATAGCAACTTCCATCATATACCAACAGAACTGCTGTCAGATTTTTGTTGTGCCATCACAGATAAACATACACACTTCCAAGCAGTGGCAAGAGGACTTGGGCGCAATAAAGTGCTAAACAGGGCACTCAGCGAGTGGAGCTCCTAATACTTTTCTCCCTGTCGGGACTTAGAGCTAAGAGCTTCTTTGGTTTGGAACGCAGGAATAGAAAAGGAAAATGCTTCAGAGTACACTCATTTATCCGACTTTTGTCCGACTAAGTGTTTGAAGCCATTTAATTGATATATGAACCACCACCCAAATGATTTTAGCTATTAGATCTCCTGGTCGTAAAAGAGTCTACCAAATTAGTGTACTCTATAACAGTACTCAAAACACAAGAATAGAAAAAACACATGAATAGAATAGGATGACGGATGCAAAATAAAGGATTGCAAAACACATGAACTGAAAGAGTAGAATCGTTTGGGACACATGAATTGGGCATCATAGGAAGAGCAAGTATGAAGTGCAAAATATAAGATTATGATTTGAGTAAACATGGTAATTACATCATGCACCCGGTAATTTTTGCGTAAAAAAAATTGATGGGGAAAAAATGGTGGGTAACGGTGGGCCTGCGTAGTTCTTATCCACTTCCATGGCGTAGCTACGGGCTATTCTGTTCTGTTTGATGCATGGTGCTAGCAACAAAAGCTCGATTCGAATCAGCGCTACAGGCTATTGCAGCATGATTTCGACGACTGCGGGAGATGCTCTCGCGGGTCGCCGTTATCGCCGCCGGCAGAATGACTCCGGCACGTCGAGGTAGAGCACCGCTAGAACAGCACGACGGCTCGGATGGGTTCTTCCTCAGCACAAACTCTGTGCTCATACAATGTCGCTCAAGCAGCGATAAGCTCGTGATTATCCTCGATCCGACGCAAAGGAAAGAAACAAAAAAGAGGTCTGAGCGGATGGAATTTTTCCTCCGTTTTTCTTATGAAATGGGTTGCATAGTAAGTTTTCCTTCGTTTTTCCTACGCTCCATTCCTACAATCCAAAGGCATGAACAGTGGAAGAATCCTTAGGATTGTGAATCCTACGTTATTCCTTTGAATTTCCTACCATCCAAAGGAACCCTAAGAATTAGAAGCTAGCTGGAGGTCCATGCTTCAGTGTTCAAGTGATGCATTTTTAGCATCGCATGTATTTTTAGTAGTGTAGTTCTAGAGTGGATTGTGCCACTGTGGGGTCGTCAGGTATAATATTACTGTGATTAAAACCCAAGACGAGTCATAGGCCCTGTTTGTTTTCTATCCAGATTATATAAACTAGCTCAGATAATTTATAAGCGGAAACAAACAGGTTCCAGATTATAGTCAGACTATTGCAATTTTTAGTCCAGATTATCATAATCCAATAAGCTGCTCTCCCCCAACTTATAGATTATATGAGCCAAATTATATAATCTGAGAGGATCAAAATGGAACTTTTCGCTTGCCCAGTTCTGATAGTTCGTTACAGATGGACATATTTTTATCTATAGACCAAAGAGAAGCAGCAGCAACAACAAGAACAAAGCCTTCTTATCCGAAGCAAATTGGGGTAGGCTGGGGAGAAGAATGAGCTATTTTAGAATATACATGATTCATTTAAGTAAAAAGACTGCAGCATTGGAGTGAATTTAATGTAAGCTTCGGACAATCAGTTATGACCCCAAACAGGTGGTATGATACAACATGGTGTCCTAAAAGCAACACTATGAGACCAATAAAGTTTTTGGAGTTTAGAGAATTACTTGAAATGGAAACTTATATCATGGACCAACAGAGCCGCCATCACTCTAGCTGTGCCATCACAGATAAATATACACTTCCAGCTTTCCAAGGACAGAAGCAGAAATAGCCTACAAAGCAAGAGGAACTTGCCCTTAGTATAACATACAAGGCTTATCAACTATCTGAATCTGCCACGAACTTAAATAAGAAAGAAAAAATTACCATCAATGAGGCCAATGTAGCTATAATATTCCTGCGATTAAAACCTAAGACAGGTCATAGCTCCTGCATCTGAATCTGATAATTGTACCATGCAATTTGTGACAATTATAGTGAATGGCTATCATACACGAACTTGACTGTATGCTGCATGCTTTAAAACACTGCAACGTGTAACCTTCGCTCCCAGATGTTCAACATCATCCCATCGCTCTGCTTCAGCATAAACATTTGATACTGTGATAACATCTCCATTATCCAATGGCATCAACTGACGCAGTTCGCGATAAGCATTATTAGCAAGGTCAAAGTGCCCGTGCACTCTGCATGCAGCCATAATCATCTTCCATGGCACAGAATTTGCCTTTACAGGCATGTTCTTGACCATTTGAGAAGCTTCATGGACTTTCCCACAGCGGCACAACATATCTATCATACAGCCATAGTGCTTCACGTTGGGCAAAATTTTGTAGTCTTCAACCATGCTATTGAAATAGGCTCTCCCTTCATCCACTAGGCCACCGTGGCTGCAAGCAGTCAAAACACCAACAAATGTGACATGATCAGGCTCGACGTTCATTGAATTAAAGAGTTCCAGGGCATCACACGAGTATCCATTGACTGACAATGCAACTATCATCGCATTCCAGCATGTAACGTCCCTGATCAACATGCTGCTGAAAACTTGTCGGGCAAGCTGCAAGTTCCCGCATTTGGCATACATATCAACCAATGCGTTTCCAACATATCCATCAGCTGCAATTCCCTTGCTCAAAATGTAATTGTGGATTCCTCTCCCCAGCTCTAGCTTGCTTATGTCTGCACAAGCCCCGAGAGTCGACACAATCGTCAACTCTGTTGGTTCAACACCATAGTGCTGCATCTCTCGGAAAATATCCAATGCTTGGATATACATCCTAAGCTTTGCATAGCCACTAATCAAGGGGTTCCAAGACACCGTGTCCCTCTCAGGCATCTCCCTGAAAATTCTTGCTGCATTGGTCATATCTCCGAGCCTCACACTTCGCATGATCTCAGCATTCCACCACGATATGTTCCTTTTGGGCATCACCCGAGAGACACGATCTGCGCCCTGCAAGTCCCCAGCTGCACCATGAGCACTCATCAGCGCATTCCAAGAGACGGCATTCTTTGCAGGCATTTCATCGAACACTCTTCTTGCGTCCTCAAGAAGCCCGAACTTGCCATACATTGACACTAGCGCATTTTGCACGTACCGATCCTGCTCGCATCCCAGCTTCAAGATGAGGCAATGCAACTCGGCGCCCTTGGCAGCAAATGCTGCAGCGGCGACACTGGCCGGAGAGCTGAGCTTGAAAGCGCGAGCGCAGGATTTGAGGAGGGCCGGGAAGGCGGGGAGCGGGGTGGGGAGGGAGAGGGAGGAGACATGGTTGAAGATTACCAGAGAGCAGGACGGTACGGGAGAGGTTGAGAATGCGGCGATGACCGGGCAGAAGAGGGACGGGGAGAGCACGCCGGGAGGGGCGGCGAGGAGGAGGGAGAGTGACGAGGTGCAGGCGGTCGGAAGGCGAGAGAGGAGAGCGGGGAAGAAGGCAGGGTCGTGAAGGAGGCCGAGCTTGGCGAGGAGCGCGTGGAACTGGTGGCCGGCGGCGCTCCGACGAGGGAGGCGGCGAAGGATGCGGAGAACGGCGGGCGGGGTGTACGATTCGTGCATGGGCTTTGCGTGCTTGGTTGACTGATGCCTCATGGGCCGTCAGTCCGTCGGCTGTCGGCCTGCCGCAAGCAATGAGCAGACCATGGCCGGTGTGAGAGTATTTTGTTTTTTCTTTCTTTTGCTAAAGTTGATCGGTTAATCTTTAGCGAAGTACTATATCATGTTCCAGAGAATCCAGACAGGCCATGTATAGTTTCTTATTAATCCCATTTGTTTTTATAGACATGCATGAAAGGTAAAATGATGTCCCATTTTGGCTAGTGAAAAACATACCGATACTGGTGTCACTTTTCATATTTTTTTCTGCCTTTCCTATTTTCTTTTCATAATTTTTCTGCCTTTCCTATTTTTTCTTAATTTTTCTGCGTTTCCTATTTTTACCTTTTCAGCAGCAAGAGTAGTCAAATCCTTGTTTCACTTTGAAGAGACATTGGACACCCTCACTTTTTGTCTCTTCAATTTCTGGAAAGATCGCATAAGGTATTTGTACCATCACTTGGCTCACAAGTCCAAATGAACAATAAATCCTTACATCAGTTATTTGGGCACATTTATAGCAATTGCATAGGAGAGTTGTTTATATTGCAAAGTTGACTTTAAGCTAAAATCCATCGCAACATTATGCTAGTGGATAATAAATATGGTCGTTTGATTGGAGCTCTCTGAATTATTGAGAGACAAGCTATGTTTTGTCGGCATGTCTATTGGTTATGTTGGGGCCCAGATCCGTTTTGCCTGTGTTCCTGTGGCAATCTGAAATTATTGCAACGAAGCTTTTGTTAGAGCCATGACATCTCTCAAGTTGCAGGCTTAGACTAACGCATAAGCCTTACACGTACTCCCGCTCTTAGATGATTGCTATGAACTAGTGAAATTTGGTCGCGATCATAGGAGAAGCGTCTGAGCCGCTGATGGTGGTGCTACCCCACAAGGCCACAATGGATCATGTTGGACATGAAAAGGACTCATGAGGTATCTTGAACCCTGAATAAAAAGAAGTATAAGCGGGGTGTACGATTCGTGCATGGGCTTTGCGTGCTTGGTTGACTGAAGCCTCATGGGCCGTCAGTCCGTCGGTTGTCGGCCTGCCGCAAGCAATGAGAAGACCATGGCCGGTGTGAGAGTATTTTGTTTTTTCTTTCTTTTGCTGGAGCCAGGCAAAAGTTTTTTTTTTCTAGAACGCGCATTGCACGTATTCATTAAGAAAGAGAAGAAAAGTGCGACCTCCGCCTCGGAGCTTAGGGCAAGCAAACCACGACCTAGCGACAACATGGGACTAGAAGGTAAGCTAGTGGAACTAAGGAAAAACGACAGACTACGGGAACCCGCTCGGCACCACATTTGGGCCTCTGCAAAAAAATTACGAGCTAGAGCGGGGGATGCAACAAATGGACGCCGAAAATCCGCGCGTTCCTTTCCTTCCAGAGCAGCCAGGCCATGAGGAGAGTGATGGAGTCGAAAGCACGATGCCCAACCTTCGCGACCCGCTTCCTTGCCCACAGCCACCATTCCACAAACGGTTGATCGTGGGCTGGTATGAGCCTGTGGAGTTTAAAAGGCCGGAGGATCCAGAACCATGTCTCTCGACTATAGGAGCAGCCCCCAAGCAGGTGGTCCATAGTCTCGGCGCATTGGTCACATAGTGCACATGGACCATGGTTTGGAAGGTGATGACGTTGTAGTCGATCCGACGTCCAGCAGAGAGTCACATAGTGCACATGGACCATGGTTTGGAAGGTGATGGCGCTGTAGTCGGTCCGACGTCCAGCAGCGACCGTGCAACACCAGCCACATGAAAAAGCGGACTTTGTTAGGCGCCCATGTCTTCCAAAGCATCTTTGCCCCCAGGATAGATGTTTGGCCGAGGAAGAATGCTTGGTACGCGCTGCTCGCCGAATATGTGTTGGAGGCATTCCACTTCCAGATAAACCTTTCGCCTACTCCCGTATCTAGGGCGACCGAGTTTAGCCTAGCCCAAAGGCGGAGATACTCCAATATGACCGGGATTGAGAGCACGCCCTTTATGTCCATGACCCACTGCCGACCATCAAGGGCACTTCTGACAGTGCGCGAGTTTGCTGCATGCTTTCGCACAGCCTGGAAAAGGTTCGGGGCTTGCTGCTGGATTGGAACACCATCCAACCAAGAGTCCGTCCAGAAAAGTGCCGAAGATCCATTCCTGATCTGAACAGTTATGGATTCCTTGAACAAGGCCTCAGTCAGCCGGCCATTGGAGAAAGGAAGCTGCGACCAGATCTTGCTCGGCTCC
>LAPY01007101.1:0-13207 GCA_000970635.1 Eragrostis tef
CGCCTCGCAGGCCGCCTGCGTCACCTCAAAGTAGTCCATCAGCAGCGACTCCACGCGCCCACGCTTCCGTCTAATTCGCAGACGCCTCAGGCCTCCTCGGCTCCCCAGCGCCTCCGGCCTCGGCTCCAGAACGAAGTCGTCCAGGACGGTGTACGAGCACGACTGCTCCGCCGCTCCGTCGCCGTCGTCCTGCGAGTGCTCAAGCTCATGGCGCGATGCACCTGATCTGTCGACGCTGGACGACGACTTGGACAAGGAGTAGGAGAAGGTGTGCCTCAGGCGCTGCTGCGCGTTGGACCACAGGTCCAGGAACGACTTGGACTTGAAGGCGCGGTCGTACTCCTCGTCCACGGTGAGCGCCGGGGCGCTCGACGGGGTGGAGCTCCTCGTCTCCATGCTGCTACGGTCAGCTGCATCGAATTCGACTTCAGATCGTCAGAGCAATTCAGCAAGTAACCAGCAACACAACAAGGCAAGCAAAGCAACTACGTGTACTTGCTAGCACGAGAAAGCGTCAAGAAATGGCTTTCGATCCGACTTATTTTTCGGGTAAAGAGAGTGTCGTTGCGTGACACGCACAAGTAGGTTCTATACAAGCTACGGCTAGCAGCAGAAATCAAGTGACAACGACAACATGCAGATGGAAATCAAGGAAAACATGCTTCAGCTTCAACGTAACTGTTTATTAATTCTCGTCTACATATCAATCATTTCATCCCTTACGTTACAATTTTTTTTATCACCATTTCTTCCTTAAAAAACTTCTTTTCTTATAATCTTGTATATATGGACAACTAGCCACCTAGCTAGCTTGACTAAATGTGGACCCGGCATGGAATGCTCACACTCGATCCAATCCCAACAAGCAGAAGACACAATGCTGTAGCCGAGGAGTTCATTTCCGTGAATTAACTGAATACACACTAGCTAGCTATACATGCATGCTTAATTAACTGCAATATGTACAGTTCATTGCGTGGTGGAAACATCATTAAAAAAAAACCCTCGACCGGTGGGGGTAAGACCGCCCCCACGGCTTTCTTTGATAGAGAGAAGCTCAACCTTCTCCGGTCGAGAAACCCCCCGAACCCTGGCATCACCCTATAGGGTCGCGCAAATACTTGGGTCGAACACAGTTGACCGCTGGTGACTACTGCAACTACCCCAGGTAAGAGAGCCCAAACCAGCCTACGGCCCGGATTCAAGACATCCAAGTCGGCGTCGTCGCCACTATATTTTAGGCGCTGCCAACGAGAGGATTTTTTTATTCCATAAATTGGTGCACACTAGGATTTGAATCCTGGGTGGCCTCACAACTTGAGGCACTAACCAACTGAGCTGAAGAAGTCAGTTTGCTAAGTTTATCAACGATTAGACCTATCCATCGAGACAATAACGTCCCATCAACAGATAAAGACTAGCTTAGGAAATAACAATATGCAATGCATGCTGGCTACAACGAAGAACGAACAGTAAGAAATGGTTGGATCCTCTTGCTAGTAGACAAGAAACTTACGAGTTTCGAGACTGAACATGGATCTGGCAGCTGATGACGGTGGCGACGACCTCATTTGACTACCTTGGACAAAAGGATCTCGATCACTCACTCTTGTATGATAAGTACAACCTCTCAGTATCAAATAGCTCACAGTAACGGCAGTTGCGTTTGTTTATGCACCTCTACCAAAGCCGGTGATTTGTATATGGAACTTGGAAATTTGATATGACTTCGTGGTCCTCTCCTTATATAGGGAGCCATGAATGCTGTGTGTCAGAGAAAGAGAAGCTCTTGCAAGGCAAGAAACAAAACCCACAAGCCACCAGGAGAAAGGTGTCTTCTTTCTGGCACAGGCACTCAAGGAAAAGGATACGGCAACACGGCAGAAGGAGGATGTGGCTAATATGGCACAATGCCTATATTGTGTCTCTTGAGAAGCATAATGTCGATATGTTTGGAGCAATGGACATGTCATCAGTGCAAATAAGCTTAAATCCCATATGACGCGTGGATGGATAAATGCAGATTGCGCACGGTTTTATTTCCTTTTTTTTGCCTATTTCGCAAACACGAAAAGAAATCGGCGTATATACGTACAAACCAGCGACATCGGTTGAGTAGCCGCAATACGACGCAATCTACGATGTTCTGCCTTGTAGTCACAAAAAGGAAAATCCATGTTGCGTGGCAATGCTCATGTTTATCTGTTGTATGATCGAAACTTGTTGCTAAGCAAGAAGTGACGTGGATATGCAACAACGGTTATCTATCTAGTAGATGCGCTGATCTTGCCTGCACGCTGATATATGGTAGATGCGTGGATCTCGCATGTGTGCTATCTAGTAGATGCGTGGATCTCGTGTGTGTAATGCGAGGATGTAAAGTCACATACAAACATCTTATTTTTGGACCAAGACTCTGACGAGGTATTTGGTGACCCCGGTCCATGGTTTCCGTCGTATCTCGTAGGATGAAATGCCAGTAATGCAAAGTTGAAAGTATGTGAACCTAGCAAATAAATCATAAGAGGAAATATAAGGAACGTGCCATGCACATTGATATTGTGCAATGACCTGGTGGACCTAACAATTTTGCATGGGACACATGAGATCCATGGATTCAGTGCTACAGTACTATAGCAGATACTGTAGCAGCTATGCTGGTTTCCCAGATTGGCAGCCGTCTTGGTCGTCGGTGAGCAGACGAAGCAAGTTCAGGTCGCTCGTGATCAGTCGACGTCACAAGCTAATCACGCGCTTATTAAGATGGAGCTTGGCCGTGCTGGCTGGCTCTCCATTTCACGCGCGGATCGGATCCGCGTTCCCCCTGATTCCTGCGCTGCTCTTCGTTGGTGGCTGTGGTGCGCCTAGGTGCTGCCTGCGTCTTCGTCCAGCTCGGAAGGCGAGCACCGCAAGCTCACGCAACCGCGGCTGCTGGGCCTGGATTAGTTTAGCCGCTTCTTCAAGACTAACTTGCTCGTTAGCTCGTGACTGACGACCGTCGCTCCATTAATCCTTCTAGTAGAGTAGTAGATGATGATTACTTGAGACCTAATGCAATACTGCAGTAACTGTGTACGTGATCGCCGTCCAGTTTCCGCCGCCCGCAATCAACGTAACGACAGCATGCATTACTGTGCTCTCAAGGCAAGAAAAGGGAAATCTGACGGTGCCATCTATTAATGGATGATGTAGATACAGATATAAACGTACAGTACCAGTGGTTGTACTACATTCATGCAGATAAAAGATATTTCAGGTTGCAAAATATGCTGCTTTAATTTATACTCCACTTGCAAGTACTCCAATTAGCTACCTAGTACTCCTATTGGATTGATGGTGTGTCAATTCTGTAGGACCAGTTGGCAACAAGCTACAGTATATCCTGCATGGGATATATCTCTGCTGTTTTTCCGTTATTTTGTCCGTGACAAGAAGAGAGAATCTATCGGGAAGCGGCCAATATATCCAACTGAAAACAAGAATGCATCACGTACATATTATGCATCTGATTGGAGGATTGTGATGAAAACCATATTAGAATGTTTGAGCTGGAGTTGGCAAGAACTCAGCCGTCCCTGGGAAGGATCACGTGGCCGCTGCGTCGTTCCAGGCAGCTGATCGATCGCTACATTCACACACTTTTCTTCGACGTGGCGTTCGTAGGGCCACGAAAACTGGTCGCCAGATGTGTCCCCTCTCTCGTGCCTGGCCCCTTTCCTTCGCGCGTCTGGCAACGGTCATGGACATGTGGCGCGTGACGTGGCTCGTAGCGCCGGGCCGGGGAAGCAATGTACAGGTAGTAGATCACACGCACAAAGCCGTATCCGACCGAGATGTACAACGTGTGCTGACTGCCGAGGTCATCGAAGCTAGTTTTCTTCAAAAGAACAAGAAGAAGAAGAAGCTGGGTCCATGGCTCAAATCTGCCGTGTGATTGGGCTGGCTTGCCAGGTCCGTGTAGCCCAACAAGAACTCTAAAAAAAATGTGGCCCAACACAAGAAGGCCTGCAGGGCCGGGATGTTGTGAATGATCCAAAGTGTTGTGCAGGGCAGAGAGAAGAGAGAGGGCGCTGCTGGCCTCTTCTTAATTCGGCCGGGCGGCGTCCTTGTCATTGGGCGAACCCGTCCAGGAGCGCTAACTACATACATTACATCCCATCATGTCTGAAGTCTCCGTCCGTCACCATCACCTCTGCTGATCGGGGAAGCCGGCAATCTCCCTCCCAGCAAGTCAATACTAGTCGCAAGAGCATCTCTCGATCGATCCCCAATTGAATTTCGCGAGCATCCCGTTCTGCTCGAGTTGATCACCCGCCATGGCGCCGCGTCAGGGCTCCACCCGGCTGCTGCAGGCCGCCTTCGCCTACCTGCTGCTGCTCCTGTGTCGCGCCGGCGCGGTGGAGCACGTGGTCGGCGACGGCGACTTCGGCTGGGACTCCGGCGTCAACTACGTCACCTGGGCGCAGAAGAAAACCTTCGCCGTCGGCGATGTGCTAGGTCAGTCACACTGGCCTGTGACAGATTTGTGCTCGTTAACAACTTGACTCTCCGGCCGGCCTGCAGTGTTCCAGTACGTGAGCAGCCAGCACAACGTGTACGAGGTGACGGCGAGCACGTACCGCTACTGCGAACCGCAAGCTCACGCAACCGCGGCTGCTGGGCCTGGATTAGTTTAGCCGCTTCTTCAAGACTAACTTGCTCGTTAGCTCGTGACTGACGACCGTCGCTCCATTAATCCTTCTAGTAGAGTAGTAGATGATGATTACTTGAGACCTAATGCAATACTGCAGTAACTGTGTACGTGATCGCCGTCCAGTTTCCGCCGCCCGCAATCAACGTAACGACAGCATGCATTACTGTGCTCTCAAGGCAAGAAAAGGGAAATCTGACGGTGCCATCTATTAATGGATGATGTAGATACAGATATAAACGTACAGTACCAGTGGTTGTACTACATTCATGCAGATAAAAGATATTTCAGGTTGCAAAATATGCTGCTTTAATTTATACTCCACTTGCAAGTACTCCAATTAGCTACCTAGTACTCCTATTGGATTGATGGTGTGTCAATTCTGTAGGACCAGTTGGCAACAAGCTACAGTATATCCTGCATGGGATATATCTCTGCTGTTTTTCCGTTATTTTGTCCGTGACAAGAAGAGAGAATCTATCGGGAAGCGGCCAATATATCCAACTGAAAACAAGAATGCATCACGTACATATTATGCATCTGATTGGAGGATTGTGATGAAAACCATATTAGAATGTTTGAGCTGGAGTTGGCAAGAACTCAGCCGTCCCTGGGAAGGATCACGTGGCCGCTGCGTCGTTCCAGGCAGCTGATCGATCGCTACATTCACACACTTTTCTTCGACGTGGCGTTCGTAGGGCCACGAAAACTGGTCGCCAGATGTGTCCCCTCTCTCGTGCCTGGCCCCTTTCCTTCGCGCGTCTGGCAACGGTCATGGACATGTGGCGCGTGACGTGGCTCGTAGCGCCGGGCCGGGGAAGCAATGTACAGGTAGTAGATCACACGCACAAAGCCGTATCCGACCGAGATGTACAACGTGTGCTGACTGCCGAGGTCATCGAAGCTAGTTTTCTTCAAAAGAACAAGAAGAAGAAGAAGCTGGGTCCATGGCTCAAATCTGCCGTGTGATTGGGCTGGCTTGCCAGGTCCGTGTAGCCCAACAAGAACTCTAAAAAAAATGTGGCCCAACACAAGAAGGCCTGCAGGGCCGGGATGTTGTGAATGATCCAAAGTGTTGTGCAGGGCAGAGAGAAGAGAGAGGGCGCTGCTGGCCTCTTCTTAATTCGGCCGGGCGGCGTCCTTGTCATTGGGCGAACCCGTCCAGGAGCGCTAACTACATACATTACATCCCATCATGTCTGAAGTCTCCGTCCGTCACCATCACCTCTGCTGATCGGGGAAGCCGGCAATCTCCCTCCCAGCAAGTCAATACTAGTCGCAAGAGCATCTCTCGATCGATCCCCAATTGAATTTCGCGAGCATCCCGTTCTGCTCGAGTTGATCACCCGCCATGGCGCCGCGTCAGGGCTCCACCCGGCTGCTGCAGGCCGCCTTCGCCTACCTGCTGCTGCTCCTGTGTCGCGCCGGCGCGGTGGAGCACGTGGTCGGCGACGGCGACTTCGGCTGGGACTCCGGCGTCAACTACGTCACCTGGGCGCAGAAGAAAACCTTCGCCGTCGGCGATGTGCTAGGTCAGTCACACTGGCCTGTGACAGATTTGTGCTCGTTAACAACTTGACTCTCCGGCCGGCCTGCAGTGTTCCAGTACGTGAGCAGCCAGCACAACGTGTACGAGGTGACGGCGAGCACTCCTGCGACGCCTCCGGCGGCAGCGGCGTGCTGGCCAAGTACACCAGCGGCTTCGACAAGGTGGCGCTTGCCGAGGCCAGGAGCTACTGGTTCATCTGCGACTTCCCCGGCCACTGCCTCGGCGGCATGAAGCTCGCGGTCAACGTCTCCTCTGCAAACGGAGGAGAAGAAGGAAGGAGGCGCCCCGTCACCGACGCCGGGTGGTGGTCGCCCGGGTTGGATGGCGATGGGCCGGTTGGCTCTCGGTGTCCTCCTCCTCCTCGTATTGATGATGAACGGGGCCACATGAGTGATATGGTTAAGTTACGTTACGTTCTGTCATCATGGAGTGGAGTCCTGATTCCTGATACCATTGGACGGACAGATTTTTGGGCCAGGAATGTATTTGTCAAAGAAAAGAGGGAGATGGTAAATTCCGACTCTCGCCTTGTTGCTCTGCTTCCGGTCCCGAGTACTCGACTCTGCTTCCGACTCCACTCGGCTCGACCCATCTGCTCTAGTATTTATCTATCTTTTCTCCGTGGGTCATCCATCACATCGTCGATCGATCCGCAAGGCGGCACGGCAGCACAACGGTACGAGCGAAGATGTCGTCGTCTGAGTCTGACGGCGAGTACGAGAGTGGATCGAGGCGGGCAACCCGATCCCGGAGGCCTCCCTGCACCCGCCCGTCCACGACGACGAAGATGATTCGGCGCCATTGCCGGGGTCGCCGTCACCAGGCGCCAGGACTACGACTACTTCATCTACAGGGCCGGGAACGGGAAGCTGGAGCGGCTCACGCACCCGGGCCCCTCCCGCATCTTCAACGACACCCAGGCCGGCATCCTGCGCTTCAAACACGACGACGACGACTACTACATGCTCTTCCCACGCTCTCCTTGCACGATGACACCGTCGTCTACGTCATGACCAAGATCAACTACCTCAAGGGAACCATAGGATGGGCGCTTGCTATCGACGTCAGCAACAAGACGCTGCGCAAAGAATCATCGGCGTCAGTCTCCCCTACATGTGCTGCGGGATATCAAAACATCTGCAGCTTTGAAACAAGGAACAATCAGCGATGCCAGTGCCAGCATCCTCATACTAGTGCTGCATGCATGCATGATTGGAATCATTTTTGTCAGACTGTCTGAACATTCTTCCGTTCGTCAAAGGTGGCGTCCTGAAACGTTCAGGGATGCCGATGCTGCCTTTGTGGCACTTTCAAACAAGAGAAACAAGATATGTAACAGTTTTTTTTTTGAGGGAAACTAAACTACTGTGGGGGGTAGTACCCACCTGAATTCACTCAGATGTGTATCAGTTGAGCAGAGCTTGATTTGAGATAGAAGAAAAAGGGTGTTATTATATGTCCCATCTATATCCCCCGCACACAAAAGCATACACACGCCGAGAATACTCACTTCTGATCTTTCTCCTGATTTTTTTGTACTGTCAACTAGTATGTCTTCAACTTACTGCTTCAGAATTGCGTCGACGACGTTCTTCGAAGTGAGCTCTTGGTAGGGAGGACCAGTGCAGCCACTTCCAGTTTCAGCTGTGTACAGTAATCGTTGCGTGAATTAATGGCCATAACAAAAATAGCTAGTAAGGTAGCGAAAAAGAAAATAAGTGTTGCACATGTGAAGCAGCAGCTGGTAAGTCCATTTGCGAGTTGCATTACTAAAGTACCGAGGCAGAGATTTTCGTCTGGTACCTCTTTGCACTGCTTCTTGAGCTTCAAATTCTCGTCTACCAGCCGCCGAACCTCTTTCTCCAGATTTTCCACATATGCCTGCACACGAAACAAGCAGTAAAAATTTGAGTTATTCAGGTTTTTTCATTTTCTTGTTTTAGTTGTTCTGTTTTGGTCAATGATATTACTTATTTACGCGTATTCCATTTAGCACATGAGACTTGATCTATTCAGTCTTATAGATCTCGTAAGCAGACGTTATGTTGCCGTGGTTAGTTGATGTAATCTGGATTGACCTGGCAATTATGTTTTTGGCTCACCGACAAAGAACTATCATTAGTTGAAGATTGAATATTCTTGTGGCAACTTGGATATTAATGTACAGGATTTTCATGTCCAGCTAATCACACAACAAAAGTAAAAGTAGAACTAATCACAAGCTTCCAGTATGCATGGATAAGGACCAGAGATGCCATGGCCGTCAGGAATCTTATACTCTGCACAACTATACTCGTGTCGTTGCGTGAGCCCTTTGTTGTGCTTATACTTTGGAGTAGGTGCAAATACAACTGAACCCCTTGTTTGATTTTGATTTTTTTTGCACTGTGATGACATAGAATGACAAAGATATATACAACTTGCTCTAGAAACAATATCATGCATTAAGTAAACCAGGGTTGATCAGGAACCACTCAACGAAGAGATATACATGTTTAGTTCAACTCAATGCATGATGCAAGAAATACCAGATTCCTTTTTTTTTTGGTAGGAAACTTTAACACATAGGCCAAACTCAGTCACTACTTCAGTATATTTCACTACCACATACTCGTATACATCGTGCAAGATATATAATATACAAAGCTATCTCAAAGGCCTCAACTATAGACACTGTATATAGTTCTTTTTCATGCATGATAGTGACCAAAAACTCTCTCAGTTTTAATATAATTCTTCAAAATACGAATGGTTGCGGATGAAAAAATTCAGTGCATAAGGGCGGCAATGAGAAACTTTACCGGCAGTCCAGCCCACCAGTATGAAGGAATTTCATTTGCCCATGGAAAAACATCAATAAGAAGTGCTATTTAAGGCACTTGCAAGCAAGTTTCTTTTTAGGAAATGCAAGGGGAAATACTATATGTACGTATGAAACCAATATACAAGGTATAAATGTATCATGCACATATGCAGTTAAGAACTACTAGTAGTAATTAAAATGCAGTATTATTTGTTTTTGGGAATTTGTAGACAGTATAGACTGACCCTCTTTCTTGCCCTGGATCGGAGCGCAGACTCACGGTTCCTCATCATCCTGATGGACCTCCGGTCGTCACCGCTTCCACCGCTGATCTGCTGCACCTCCATGTCGACCTCGTCGCCGGCGAACCCGGCGAGCGAGACGGGCGTGGACGGCAGCGCATGCCCGGCGATGACGACGGCATCGCAGTCGTCGTCCTGAAGGGCGGAGATGGAGAATAGGGAGCTGCAGCCACTCACGAAGCTCAGCTGCGGGCTGTCCGGCTCCCTCCAAGCCGCCGCTGCGTGCACAGCCATCTGGTAGTGGTGGTAGTTGGCTGCCATGGTCGATCACTCAACTGGATAAGGAGACAAGAACAACAACAAGAATTCTGGAATTATAAGAGAACTGCCACCACGCTACAAATGTGTTGGCTAGTGCTCTCTACTTTTTAGCCAGTTTGGATACTAAGGTGCTGAGCTTGGCACCACTGAGCTAATAACTTTGCTGTGAGATATTTCATGGCCCCGTAGGATTATATATACATGGAGTTGCAGCATATAGTGGTGCTGATGCAGCGGTGGCGTATGCCTGCATGCTTAGCTGCTACCTCCCCATTGGCAATTATTTTTGTCTAATCGTCTGGTTTCATATGCGGTTACATATATGGATGTTGGAGGCAGTTGACTAAACCCACTTTGGAAGATATTTAGAAAGCTTAATGATTTGGTCATTTTCCTTTTGAGTCTATGAACCTAAATGCTCCCATACGGCCAAACGTAGGGCAGCCATAGGATCAGCTGCCTGGATTGCTCATGTGCAGATTCTTCCAATTAAACGGGCATGATCGATCGGCCGAGGACAATGGCACGGCTTGTGCTCACAACCGGAGATTGTCGATTTGTGACGACGATAAGACGGATTACGAGTTGCATATATGCATCTAGAATCTGCTAATGGTCGATCCATTCATATTACTCTGTTGGCAAGCCAAGAAAAGGACGACCAACAACCCTGACCACGAAACTTACCGGGCAACCAATTGTCCAATACTTGTGGCATTAATTTATATGGCACCTAGATACGCCTTCATCAAATCCATACGTTTTTACGTCTTTCTGATCAATGTGAAGAAAATGCAGAGATCCAGCTGAAACTTATGTCTTCCTGGCAACATGCCATGATCTCTGAATTAATGCTGCGCTGCACATGAATATTCTGTACTTCTCTTGATGTTCATAAATCTGTGCCTACTTATTGCCTGTGCTTCTCTTGCTTTGTCCGTCTCAGGTCGATGTTACAAGTGAACTGTATATAGGTAAGCTATCCCTTTCCATTAGCCTTGTTCTGCTCGATATCTCCTTCATTTCTCTTGGAGCCATCGCCTTTGTTACTTTATATTATAGCACTATATACTGCTGCACGAATAATTCGTAGTCCAATAACATGGTTCGTTGCTATGAGGGAAAGATAGAAGTTGATGCCATCAACACTGTAACTTTAAACATGAGTTGCTGTCGGATAACCGTCCAGACTCTGACTGTAAGCAAAGCATATGCAGAGCTTGGAAGTAACTGACACTCTCGACCGATTATCACGCAACTATGCTATGACAAGCTTTCCACTTAAATGCCTATCTCAACATCAGCAAATGTAATAAGCTGATCATTGGCGATCTTTGTCCAATATACTATGCGGACATGTTTTGAATTCAGAAGATAGCATACCTGCAATGCAAATAATCGGAATGGATATATGGAGGTGATGAGTCACCAAAGGCGCCTAGTCAAAGGCCAAGCTGGCACTTGAGCATTTGCTCCGGGCCGGATGTAGTTGTTGCCTTGTAAGGGCTAGTATTATCCTAGATCATTTCTTTTTGCCCTGTGATGTCTGAGCTCTGAACATTTTTGGTATGTGCTCTTCAGGTAGATATTTTGAGCTGTCCCGGAACCTAAATTTACTTTGTCCTGGCACAACTCTGCTCTATCTGTTCTGAACAGTTAACTAATGCTTGTTCTGATCCTTGATCGTCAACCAAGCCAAGCCAAACCAGAGTGAACATTCCAGATGAAAATTATGTCCTTTTCAGAAAAGTTAGATGCAGATATAACGTAAGCTGATTAAGAAACTTGCCTTCTGACCCTTCCATGCATATTTAGGATACAAAATGCTTGGGTTTTATTGAGTGAGCAAGATATGTTTGTATTTGCCGACCATGGATGCCTAGTTTTAAAGAAGGAAAACAGACACATCAGTACCCTCATCCTATGGAAAATGACAAACATGTACGTAACCAGCATCTCTACAGCTGCAAAACATGTTAGTCAGAAAAGTATTAGTATTTTCTTAGAAAAAAAGTGTTAGTATTAGCAACTGAAAAGGTGCAAAGCACCATTATGCTTTATTGTCAATAATCATGAGAATGAAGAGGACAATCTACTCCAGTTATCACCTTGCAACAAATTATGGCCGCTCCTTCAGAGCTCAGACTTGAGGCTCAGTACCCCTGTCACCAGAAGTTTGGTAGGATCATTCCACCGAAAGTATGATTATGCATTTCCTCGCTAGGTAAACTATACACAAAATATATTGAATGTTTTGGAAGCCCAGCGTAATTGGTGCAAGCAAAAGTAAGTGGACTCAACCAATTCTACCCCAGATGCATGGTGTGGTGCACTGATTGGTCATTTCTTGTCTCATGAGGTCACTGCATTCATCTTGCACATGAATTAGTTACTGTGGACAAGGGGCTAAACGTCGGTTAGGTAATCAGGAAAGCTACTAACCAGTTAAAAATCTTATCGCTTGCCTAATCAAGAAACCATCTATCTCCATCCCTGTCCAAGTTGCTACTTTCGGTAAGCAGGTGAAGGTTCCACGTACATGGACAAAGTTGCTCGAGCTTTCTGTAACCATATTTTTTCATCAGCCTTCTTCTCAAGCTTGCAACTGGTGGCCAGAACGTTCCTGCAACTTGTGTGTACCCCAACAGTTATTTGAGTTGACATTACATAGGAATTCTGGTGAGGGTCAAAGCAAAAATACAAAAAGAGTTTTTTCGCAATTCTTACCAACTCTGACGTAAGCTGCATATGCAAGAGCAAGGCAAGACATACGGGTGCGAGTTGAAAGCCTCTAATAAAAACGAACGGCGGCCATTTACAGGTGACGTAAACTTGACTAAAGCATTTGCTGTGCAGTTAATCTAGCTTTGTTGGGTGAGCAAATGGGAACGGGACAGTGCTGATGTTCTTGAAAGGAAATGTTAGAGTGCAGCAACCATACATACATGGACTGCTAAACTTCCGTTGGTAATTTGAAGTATATACGTTAGGTAAACACCGTATACCCATAGGTCCAATTGTCATCACACTGCATTACTGCTTGAAAAAACTCGTCTGTAATCATGGGTTGGTTGGACTTTCTCATTCTAATCGGAAGTGATGAAGATAATCAGTTCCTTCCAGCCTAACATTCTCCCATGAGTACCATCATTCTTGGGTTCTCACATGGTCACTGGTTAAGGGCTAATTTTTCAATGCACACCCCATGTAGACAGGGGACCTTGAGAGCGCAATATAAGAAATCATCAGGGTCCATTTCGAGAAAACGCGGCACCTCCAACCGAATCCGTCCGCCGCTGTCCGGTCGCCCGTCGTCTCCTTCCTCTGGCGCCCTCCCTCGTCCTTCCCACCTGAGACCTTGACCTGCTCCACGACCTCACCCACTCCCCGATCCCGTCACCGCCGCCTCCTCTCGCCGGCGATGCATCCCTCCGGCGCGGGGGACTACTCCCCCTACTCGCGCCGCCTCCGCCCACCTACCCTTCGGTGCCCGCCGCGGCTTCCGCGCCGCCGTACTCGTCTTACCCCATCGACTTCGCCCCCGCTCCCTCGTACCCGCCGGCGGACACCCCGCCCTACGCGCCTCCTGCCGCTGCGCCCCC
>LAPY01007112.1:0-10950 GCA_000970635.1 Eragrostis tef
AGAAGTGAAAAGAACTAATGCATTAGCCAAACTGACGCAGATAATGAACAGCAGACAATTATTTGAGAATGTAGCATATGATGCTAGTATGCCACTCCACATATTTCTACTTGATGGCATAAGTATTTTAGTCACATTAATTACTATTAATGAAAACATATATCATCTGCTGCCTAGAACATCCACGGAGTGAAAACAGCGAAAATATTGTCAGTTTGTAGTGGTAGCTTCCTTTACCATGATAAAAAATTTCAATAAAGCAGACCCTGATTAAGTTCTATGTTTATGTACATCTTCATTTGGCTCATCAGTTTTTACTGTTAGGCAATGAAACATTCAAAACCATCAGGGTGCTATCATGTAACATGATACCTTCGTGGGTTAAAATTATCTACTTCCAGATCTTCATCCCAAAGAAAGATATACTGATACACGGAGACAACAGCAGGATGCAGGAACCTCTTTGCAAACCACCTAAAAAACAGATTCCCTGTCATCTTATTTTGAAGCTAAATAATAACAGATCAAAACTGCATGGTCGAATAATGCTCCTTTCTTTGTTGCCAGAAAGAGACAAGGCATGTCTGATTTCAGCACAAAGTAAGGATGAAACACCATACCATTTTGTCTGGTTAGATGCTGCAATGTGTATCACACTTTTGCTCCACGGTAGATCATTCCACTCATTGACATTCCCATCATAGTGGAACAATATAGCTGTAAAATTTTCTGGAAGAAACTGAACACTCAAGAGTTACATGACAATTTTTATGATCAAATACGTGCTTGCATAAGTGGTAAATGCAGTACCTTCTTCATAATAGCATCCACAGTTTTCTTCTGATTTATACCAGCAGCGATGGCAATCAAAGACCGATCTTTCTTTTTAAACTTCCGCTGGAACAAGATATGCACACGCATTTAATACTTAAATAAGATTTATTATGTTTTTTGAAGGTCAGATTTATCATGTTGGAAGGTGAGAATAGCTAAATATTTAGTTTGACAACTGAAACCAACATATCTTGTACTGGGATCGATGCACCTAAGATGAGTTATACTCACTGACCTGTGACTGCGCACTCCCTGTCAGCCACAATGGCTTCAACTCCATGTCAGAGTATGGCTCCACTATACCGTGTGGCAAATAACCAATCCTATCAACAGCTTTGTCGGACACCTTAACAGCTACACTGTCTGACACCTAATGTTTACATTGGAGACACTGTCCATGTCTTAGCAACGAATGAAAATCTGCTTGTAGATAAACAGGGAAAATACACCAACTTTTTGACTTTTTTTTTATTAATATAATGTCTGCGCATACCGTCATTGTATCAAATGGTCGAGATTTTGCTTCCAACTGCAAAATTTCACAACCAATCAGATTCATCTTCCATGTCAACTTTTGTTCCGGGTGCTACGATATGAACCAGGGACATTGAGTGTTACCGTTGTCTGCCTATGTTGATAGTTTGCCATGTTGTACACCAGAAATACAATGATCACACACAGGACCAGCAGATGCAACCGCAGTTTCATCTTAGGTCCGCGATCACCCCTCTTACCATTCTGTGGATTCAAGTAGGTGTTAGGTAGTAATATTGTATCACAGCTGTGTTTCCACCCTTTGAGTGCTCAGACAACGTTGATGGCAGTATAAGTAATGAATCAAACTCACCTTATCTCTCAAGGCACTACTTTTTAATGTATATCTGAGGATGGATGGATCGTCGTCTTATGCCGTCAAGAAGCAAGGCATGTATTTTTCATGACCCCCTGCAAGCAAGTCATCACTGGTCAGAAACAGCAAAAATCCATGATATTTTAACGGACAAAGATCTACTTGCACGTTCCATTCCGGGGTGGTCCCTTAAAACAATGTTCTGTTTCCTGGCGAGTTCGGACCAGACAAAACAGAGGAGAGAATTTCTCGTTGTATATAGTATGATAAAAGGACCCAAAATAAATAAATAAATTACACTCTAGAGCATCTGTTCCTAGGATTGCTCGCAAAAAGGGAAACGAATAGGTAACAAGGGGAGAATCTCAAATGAACAAGGTGGGCATTTCATTCACGAGGTGCGTGACGCAAAGCATAGATGCCGGGTGGGGTGGGAGCGCCGACACATCGGACGCGACCGGATTACGAGACGCTGCGCCGCCTAGCGCGCCCACCAGCGGCAACCACGGCGTCCCCGGAGACCGTCTCCCAATCGAGGAGCTGTAAAATTTTCTGGAAGAAACTGAACACTCAAGAGTTACATGACAATTTTTATGATCAAATACGTGCTTGCATAAGTGGTAAATGCAGTACCTTCTTCATAATAGCATCCACAGTTTTCTTCTGATTTATACCAGCAGCGATGGCAATCAAAGACCGATCTTTCTTTTTAAACTTCCGCTGGAACAAGATATGCACACGCATTTAATACTTAAATAAGATTTATTATGTTTTTTGAAGGTCAGATTTATCATGTTGGAAGGTGAGAATAGCTAAATTGACAACTGAAACCAACATAACTTGTACTGGGATCGATGCATCTAAGATGAGTCATACTCACTGACCTGTGACTGAGCACTTCCTGTAAGCCACAACGGCTTCAACTCCATGTCAGAGTATGGCTCCACTATACCGTGGGGCAAATAACCAATCCTGTCAACAGCTTTTTCGGACACCTTAACAGCTGCGCTGTCTGACACCTAATGTTTACATTGGAGACACTGTCCACGTCTTAGCAACGAATGAAAATCTGTTTCTATATAAACAGGGAAAATACACCAACTTTCTGACTTTTTTATTAATAAAACGTCTGCGCATACCGTCATTGTATCAAATGGTCGAGATTTTGCTTCTAACTGCAAAATTTCAACCGATCAGATTCATCTTTCAAGATAGCTTTTGTTCCAGAAACTATGCCATAAACCAGGGACATTGAGTGTTACCGTTGTCTGCCTATGTTGATAGTTTGCCATGTTGTACACCAAAAATACAATGATCACACACAGGACCAGCAGATGCAACCGCAGTTTCATCTTAGGCCAGCAATCACCCCTCTTACCATTCTGTGGATTCAAGTAGGTGTTAGGTAGTACTATTATAGTATCACAGCTGCGTTTCCACCCTTTGAGGGCTCAGACAACGTAGATGGCAGCATAAGTAATGAATCATAACTAGAACACCCACCAGCTCACCTTATCTCTCAAGGCACTACTTTTTTATGTACATCCGGGAGAGGATGGATCGTTGTCTTATGCCGTCAAGAAGCAAGGCAAGTATTTTTCATGACCCCCTGCAAGCAAGTCATCACTGATCAGAAACAGCAAAAATCCATGATATTTTAACGGACAAAGATATACTCCCACGTTCCATTCCGGGGTGGTCCCTTAAAACAATGTTCTATTTCCTGGCGAGTTCGGACCAGACAAAACAGAGGAGAGAATTCCTCGTATATAGTATGATAAATGACCCAAAAAAAATTACACTCTAGCGCATCGGTTCCTATGATTGCTCGCGAAAAGGGGAGAATCTCAAATGAACAAGGTGAACGTCCATTCACGAGGTGCGTGACGCAAAGCATGGATGCCGGGTGGGGTGGGAGCGCCGACACATCGGCGGGGGCCCGGGTACGAGACGCTCCTGCGCCTAGCCCGCCCACCAGCGGCAACCACGGCGTCCTCGGAGATCGTTTCCCAACCGAGGGTTTAAGCAGCCAAGGAAGGAGCGATCGTAACGGCCAGCTGAGCGAGAAGGAGAGTGGATTACCAAGCGGCCGGAGGAGTCGGTGGCGAGGCCGCAACGGACGGGGGAAGCTGCCGCGCCTTGGCAGCGAGGGCACTTGACCGGCGCTGCAGCTGTCTGTGTGTGTGTGGTGGGGATGGCAAATGAAAGGTTTTTCTCAGAGCGCGGCGGAGGAATTGGGAAAGGTGGGTGGGGAGTTGGGCACGGGCGGAGGCGGAGGCGGCCGCGAGAGGTGAGAGGAACAGCGCGACAGCGACGGTCGGGTCAGAGGAAGGCGCTGCCCCGTCAGTCACTGCGGGCGGCCCACCGCACGGCGACGAGTTGAATTGGAACGGAGCGAGATGCGAGCGAGAGCGCAGCTGCCGTTTCGGCGGAGACCGGGTTTTCCGCTGGGTTCGTTGGTCCTTCGTAACGTGAACGAGGCCCCCGCCGCGCGTGCAACTGAGTGACGCAGGGCAAGCGGCCCACGAGCGGATGGATGCCAAGCACAGCCGCTTCTTACATTTGCTGATGCCAAGCTCTACCCAAGCAAGCATCAGCACATCCCCAGCAACAAGCATCAGGACATAGAAGCAGTAACAATTGCCCAGATAAGCATGCGGACCAACAGGTTGGTGCAATTCTACACGTCCATATAACCGATACGACGACTATAAACATTACACCCAGTCAGACCTGTATAACCTAATTCCGACAATCTTTACAGGAAAATAAGGGTTCCACCCTAACCTTCAGCCCTTACAACACACGAAAAAGCAGCTAGCCCTTCCTGTTACATCATTCTTCACCCAGCTTCTTTGCCAGGTACAACACCGAAAGGAACTAAAGCTGTGATCAGGTTAAGCTGTACACAGTTTCACCCACTCAAGGGGCTGGTCCGGCGCCAGGGTCACCGCCGGGTCCTCTTCCTGCCTTTGCTGGGGCTGTCTTCCTGCACTGGTGCTGCATTCCTCTTCAAAGTCGCGCTCTTGGGAGGCCGGCCAACACCTCTCTTCTTAGCTGGTTCACTTTTCTGGACAGTTTTTGAATTAGCTGCTGGAGGCTTGTCGCTAGGAGAGTCCTTGCCCACACCCTGCCTGGAACTAGCGGTAGCAGGAACCTTGCTTCCCTTCGCACCACCAGGGCCAGGGCGTCCAGGCTGAGCATTCTTCTTCACTGTAGTGGCACTATCTGTCCCTGTTGCTTGAGCATTCTTCTTCACTGCAGTGGCACAAGATGTCCCTGTTGCTCCACCACTCTGGGAGGCGACGTTTGCAGATGCCCCTGTTGCTCCACCACTCTGGGAGGCGACGTTTGAACCCTGGTTCACTGTCTTGTATGCAATGTCACGAAGTTCAACTGCGGCCTTGTGCTCCAGTGTAGCCTTTGGGTAGAAGGCAATGACATTATTCACAAAAATGAGCAAGTCTCTTAGGAGCTCCTCGGTAGAAGAGATTGCGCCACTCTTGATCTTCGAGTGAAGGGTTCGGAAGTCCATATGCCGGCGAATCACCTTCTTATATCCAACTAATTTCCCCTGTAGATGAAAAGGTGAGGAGTAAGATAAAAATTCAGATCCAAGAGTGCTCATGCTGTTTAAATGACATTAAGAATGATGTAATCATAACAGTTTGTCACAAGTTAAAAGATTCTTAAGTCATAAGCGCCTGAACAAAATATATAAGACAGTGCGTAGTCTGCCCATTTTAGCCACAGTAACTACAGCCAGGTAATAAGAAATGGCCTACATTTCCCAAGGCTTGGAAACATCAGAGCTGACAATCTCCTAACAGGAAGAAACAGTAGAACAGTTATAACTCAAAATTTTAGCAAAGGATCTATCCAACACAATTCTGACGTGGCATTTTGGATCATTTTCTCTCATATTTTACACAATTTCAGTTGCTCCCCATTCATTGGGCAATGTCAAAATGTGACCAACTTTAATCACCGGATGAAGTATACCAAAAATTTAAGCCATCTAATGAAAGCACTGAAATACAAAAGTGACTAAATTCATTAGATCCATCATACCTGAGCATCAACTTGACGCTGCAGCATTAAACAGTCTCCCTGAAGGCATACAGAATTCAAAATATCTGTCAAGTTCGGTTTCTCTCTCTCAATCACAGAAACACCAGATTCTACTGTTGGAGTCTTCAAGCTATTCTTCATCACCCCAGATTCCGCATTTGGAGTTTTCAAAACATTCTTAATCACATCAGATTCTACATTAGGAGTTTTCAAACCCTTCTTCATCACAACAGATTCTGCCTTAGGAGCTTTCAAACCCTTCTTCGTCACACAAGATTCTACACTGGGAGTTGTCAGACCCCTCTTTAGCAGAGCAGGTTCATTTGGAGTTTTCAAAACCTTCTTCACTGAACCAGATTCTGAATTTGAAGTTTTCAAAACCTTCTTCACTGCACCAGATTCTACACTTCGAGGTTTCAAACCCTTCTTCATTTCACCAGATACTACAATTGGACGTTTCAAGTCCTTGCCACCTTCAGCGGAACCCTCCGTCGCTATGCACGCTATGGATGTAGGGTCACCGTCTCTGCTATTAGAGTCAGCTTTCGGAAGAATCCTTCCAGCTCTTTTGCCCCTTTGTTTTCTAGAGCCCCAAAAGAAACTATCTTTGGCACAGGCCTTTTCATCTACGGCCTTTAAAAATGGCTCCTCTGCTGACGTATTGTTTGCTTGAATTAAATCATTATCACATCGCTGCACTTGCTGAGATTTCTGACAGTTGCTTGCTTCCTCAGTGAAACTAGCTGCAGATGATCTGTCTCTCGACAATTCTTTACTTGACAAATTAGTATCAGCAGTATTTCCAGAGTGTGAACATGATTCAGTATTATCAGTGCGGCAATCAGAACCACCATCATCATCTTTGCTATTGCTGAGGCTTTCAACCTTAGATAGGAGATATCTGGAAGGAAAAATGAAGATTGCATGTTACTGAGATGCAGAGAAAATCCCAAATGTTAGCCGGAGTACCATGTTATTCACTTGATTGATGAAAAACAATAATCTTATTTGGTATGCAGGACAGTAGATCACAAGAACAAAATATATCCATAATAATTCCAAGTGAAATGGAAAGATGTTTATATAAGGGAGAACAAATTGACACCAACCCAATATTATTATCGTTCTTCTCCAATTCCCTCTTCAATTCAGCGACTCTCTGTTTCTTGAGCTCTTCTAACAAAGCACTGTATTGAAGTAACAGAACGATAAGTTTTAATTAAAAAAACAACAAAAGTGGAAAGCTATTTCACAACAAAAGGCGACCTCTGCTCAACTACAGAAATAAGAATTTCATTGCTGAACCCTGCAATTTTCTTTCATTAGACGACTTATAATTTATATTGGTGATTTAAGCGGCCCAGTTGTCCTCAACTCCTCATTGCTCCCTCCCTCGGGTTTACCCCATATCCAAGCCATAACACATAACAACAGTTAAATCAGCTCATTGCTGGAAGGGGCAAGATGCCAACTAAAAGCAAGCATTTCTAATCGAGCGCAGACACGTTATTGTTTATCATGATCAACTGCAAAACCACAAATGTAACTTGCATACATACCTTATATTCAAACCACAAATATAACACGTTTCATACGAGTTTTTACTCAGTTTTTTTTCATATCATTGTAGTCTGCATTAGACCCGAAGTCATGGCTTAATAACCATCTAAGTTCAACTTAAAAAATATATGACGATGCACAGTGCGCATTATACATCCCATCCATTTGCAAAGATATCTAATGTACAGCAGTCAACAGGGCAACCAGAGTATCAAAATCACACGACTTAGGTGTACTCTTACTTGCATGCTGAGTAGCGTGCTTGTATCTCTGCAAATTTCGCTTCACATTCCTGCAAATACAAAATGCTGTAAGCCCAAAAAAGAAGAAGGAAATGACATGCAACACAAAGATTAAGAACTCAATCAGCCTGTCGTCACTTCCAGATGATAAAAAGAAAACAGGTAGAACGCAAAATGTAATTTAAAGCAAGAAACAACTTGATCCATAAAAATAACAAGACTGAAGGGCCCACATTGTTAGGCTCAAAATTCCCCTACATCTGCGTCATTGGAGGAAATACAGTAACAGTATTCCAAATGCTCGAGGAATTATCTTCTTTCTAAAAATGTTTGATGTTACTAGATCGATTTCTTGTCCTGTGTGCATGACTTTCTCTAAAAATGTTTTACGTTGGCAGATTGATTGCTTGTCCCATGCGCGTGAATTTGGAAACTAATAACGACATATCATTGGTTACTAGAGCGACTTCTTGCCCCCGTGTGCGTGAATTTGGAAAGTAGTAACGACATTTCATCGGTTACTAGACCGATTTCTTGCCCCGTGTGCGTGGATTTGGAAACTAGTAACGACATTTAACGGTTACTAAACTATCAAACGTTAAAGCGGGAACAAACAGTACAATGTGCGTAACTGTCGGGATACTGGTAGTAACTACAAGTCACCCACTGCATTAATGCCTGCGTGCTAGTTCCTACGTCTGGGTTACCCTTGTTCAATTCAACTCAAAATTAAGACATGCACCACTCTCTCGAATCGTTGAGCTGCTTACCACCCAAGCATCAGTGATCAGGAATTCAGCATTTCTAAAATCACACAGCTTGTAGTACTTCTATACGGACAGAACATAATCATGCCTGAAAGGTGGGGTCACGAAACCCTAGGGCAAAATTTTCGCCGGAGAAAGTTACAGTAGTACTTCCGACCGGGGCGGGGCCCCCCAAAATGCCATGCCCTAATCCAAACCTAGTCTTATCATCACGAGCGGGAGCTGCAAAAATACACGAGCTAGGGTTGGGCGCAGACCTCGGGCGAGAACGCGAACGGGGTGTGGATGCGGAGCTCGTCGGCGACGGCGGCCCACGCGGCGCCCCCGTGGCGTTCAACGGCGCTGCCCAGAATCAGCTCCTCCCACGTCCCCCACCCGCCGGCGCCGGGGCCGGCACCCCCTCCAACCGCCACAACCACCATCGGATTGACGCGCGCGATCGCGGCTGGTTTCGGAGACGAGCGGTGGATAGATGATAGGCAGGCGGGGCGGCCAGTAGGAGCCGGAAAGGGAGGAGGAGAGGTGGGGATGGTGTCGGGTCGTCGCGGTTTCGTGGGCGGTTTCTTCCTGTGTTTCGCTCACTGTCTCGGATTTTTGGATTTCTATTTCTGGGATCCTCCGGTCCGTGGTGCAGTGCTAATCTCGGACTCGGGCGGGAGGGAAGGAAGGCGTGAGGTTGGTGGGCCCCGCGCCGCGCCGCGAAACGCTTTTTTACTACAGGTCAACTTTTTCCGTTGATGACCGCACAATTTGCATGGGAATCCGGAATCGGATGACGATGAGAGACCATCTTTTTCTTTTCCGTTTTCGCTAGGGAAAAAAACTGGCCTTCCAGTCGCTGAGAAGGAGCGAGAAACAAACACCTGAGAGGTGCGATCAGTCATCACCAAGGAGTAGTGAGCTTCAGCAAGAGCGAACTCTAAACACATTTGTTCAAAAAAAATCTCATATTTACATATGGTTTAATTTAAACCATGCTGATCACGCAAGTGATCTGGAAACAAGCACTGAGAAATTCTGATACTGAGGACTACAGAACTACAAATGGTCGCAATGAACAAAAGCGATCGCACAGGCATTACTATCAAGGGCAGTACGGCACAGAGTGAGGTGCGTTCTTGCATCCTGCTACTGTATCTTTTATGCTTCTTGCATCTGTCAGCAATGCTGAGGAATCTGCATATCACACCATTCTTCATCTTGCACTACCAACAATGATCTGGCAAGAAGCTGAACATCACATTCCAAGATTAGGTACATTCTTGCATTCTCAACAGAGGGCCCCTGTCCTTTGGGGAGAGCCTACATGGAAGCCTTCGTGGCATTACTTAACATGCGAGATAAGTCTTGCACAACTTCAGACATTGGTGGCCTGAATTCTGGCTCATGCTGCATCAGAAGTTTCAGTTAGTTACACTGTATATCATGCTGTGACGGGCATGTCAACTGGAATATCAATCGTTTACCTGAATACAGCGGCTAATAATGTCAGCGAAACGTGACAATGCTTTTTCAGAACATTGCCCCTGAATGAAAGGATCGACCATCTTTGATATGGCGTCAATGTCATACAGTTGAGAAGTGGCCCATCGCACCAGATGTTGTTCATTGCGTGGGCGTGAGCTGCAATTACATTCCATACGAAAAATTAATGAATTTGCTACATCAGAAATCATCAAGAAGAAAAATAAGCATGTCTGATGAGCATGACAAATGGCTGATTAATTTACTTAAAATGTCACCTGTCATAAGGTTTACGCCCTGTAAGTAGTTCCAAACATAACGACACCAAAGCTGTAAACATCACTGCGGTCACTTGTTGATCCAGATTCATGCACTTCAGGGGCTTCATAATGGAATAACGTGCGGCCAGACAACTGACACATAAAGAAGTACAAGGTTTATGGAAGATGACATAATCCCTTCTCATGCAAAAAACTGATTATGCAACCTTGAAGTGAACTAGCAAATTTTACGAAATCTATGTATCATGACCAAAACCCAAAAGAACTTCATTGTATATGCAACTTTAAATTACAAACATAAAAAAAAATCAAGAAACAAAACTAGCTCAGTAGGATTGTAAATGGCCAAAATGCAAGGACAGAACCAGCATGACAGGCAAGGTAAAGAAGCAATAGTCTAGTAAAATAACCAAGCCCAAAAGCATCAATGGTTATGCGTATTTAGCGTTTAGGGGCATTTGTTTCATCATTTAGTTTTGCAGCTAGCAATTTAGATGTTGCCATACTAGCCTTTTTCAAGAGAAAATGCAAAAATATATTCATTGTTGTACCTGAGATGATGATTCTGATGTTAATGCTGCAAGGCCACATTCAGAAATATGCACAACTAAGGTGCTGTTGAGTAGAACGACAGATGGTTCAAAATTCTGGTGTACAATTGGTGGTTGGCATCCATCATGAAGATGTCTGAAAAAAAAAGATACACATAGCATTCTCAGATATCATTTTGAATCACATGACGTCACAATTCAAGTGAAAGGGATGGAGCAACTTATTTCTGCTTACTGCAATGCTTTTGCTGCATCCACAGCAACTTGGAGGCGAGCATTCCATGACAACGGCTTGTTTAAGTCATCCACATAATGAAGTTCGTCATGTAG
>LAPY01007116.1:0-10108 GCA_000970635.1 Eragrostis tef
ACAAATTTTACTTGTCGGCCGGTTTCATAACACCGACAAGTGGTACCTCTCCATTTTTCACCGTTAGATCTGACTAAATGAACGGTTGATATTATTTGCAAGCACCATATAATCTCTCATAGATTTTATAATAGTGTTCATGGTAAACTAATAATGGGTATAATTATAAAGCTTGGTTAATTATAAAGACAAAAAATCTTTGGTATAACTATAAAGACATAAAAAATCTTTAAAAAGTCATAAATTCCACCATCAGTGATCACTATCACAAACAGATATGTCACAGAAAAAAATTTCAATTTAAACGTACACGATCATTTAACCATCCACCACCGTTGTCCTCATCATCGACCGTTGCCATTTTCACCAAATTTATCATAGAAAACTAAACTCTTACTAGTTAACAAAGCATATGATGTACAAAATCATTTGAATAATGTTTTATATATTAATTAAATAGACTAAAATACTTGGTCGAACAAAGTTAGACAATGACTTTCACGTGGCTCTTGATGTTGTATTTTGTTGAGGTCAGAAACTTAATTGATTTCGTGCTATGCCATCTTTGACCATCCTTTCATTGACATCGTTCCAAATGCTTGGTAAAAATTTGGTGCCTCAAAAGTTTATTGTTATAGCAAGTTAGGCACTGACAATATAGCAGACTAAAATAGAAATGTGAGGTAACGGTGGTCAAACAAGAAAGGGGACCTGCTAAATTTGCGTGGTGGATCTTTGGGTGCACCTAATTGATTTCCGGTCCTTCCCTTCCTCCTCTTCCAAAGCGAGCTGTCCCCTTTCTCCACTCGCGAGCTCCCCCGCCGCCGTCACTGCGCGTAACGGCACCACCTCGCCGCCGCCGCTTGCTGCAGACGCCGTACCGTATGGCCCCGACCGGGCGGCTACTCGCCGTACCTGCCCTCTCCTTGCTCTGTGAGTACCTCTTCCTGATCTACTGCGCAAACCAACCAAGCATCTCGGATCCTTGCTTCGTCCCTGCTCCCGGCTTGTCGCGCATTCCCCGTGCCGCTTTCTTGATTTTGATTTGCCAGTACTCAGAAGTATCCTCCTGATTTTTTCGCTTCGTTTGCCACAGCCTGGGAGAATCCAATCGATTCTCCGAACCTTTCGAGGAGGAAACGCGACTGATTTTTGCTGTGCCTTTGCTGAATGTGCAGGTTTACATGTAATGTTGAGCGATTCGGGCGGCGTATTTGCTCAAAGTCGTGACGGCGGCCTCATGCCGGAGCTCGCACCGAGCGGCCTCATGCCCATGCCGGACATCTCCCCCAGCGGCCTCATGCCCATGCCAGACCTCTCACCCAGCGGCTCACCCAAGCCATTTGTTCCCTTCCTGGCGCCATCTCCCCTTGCGCCATTCTTCAACAACAGCACGCCCAAGCTCTCAGGTGTGTGATCTCTCAGTATTGTAATCCCTCTCCTTTCCTTGCAGACCTGTAGCACAGACATGCTCATTTCCCCCCCCCCCCTCTAGCGTAGATTTGCAATTCTTTTAGAATGGAACAAGTTCCAGTACAGTTTGTCAACTGAAAATGTCAATTCCTCGATGCAGGGAAATGCACATTGAATTTTACCGCGGTTGATAAACTTATGTCCACCACGGCTGTCGACTGCTTTACCTCGTTTGCACCGTTCTTGGCGAATGTGATTTGCTGCCCCCAGCTTCAGGCAACACTGACCATCCTCATAGGCCAGTCGAGCAAGCAGACAGGCTCTCTTGCATTGGATCCGACTGTCGCTAACTACTGCCTCTCAGATGTCCAGGAGCTGCTATTGAGCCAGGGTGCCAGTGACAATCTCCACAGCCTCTGCTCGGTTCACCTCTCAAATGTGACCGAGGGGTCGTGCCCTGTTAGCACTATCGATGCGTTTGAGAGTGTCATTGACTCTTCCAAGCTACTTGAAGCCTGTCGAAAGGTGGATCCTGTTAACGAATGCTGCAGCCAGACATGCCAGAATGCTATAAACGAAGCTGCCCAGAAAATCGCATCGAAGGATGGAGGTTTGACGAGCTATACTGGGAGCCCCAAAATCGATAGTTGCAGGAATGTTGTTCTGAGATGGTTATCAAGCAGGCTTGACCCACCATCCGCAAAACAAATGTTGAGGCAGATATCCAACTGCAATGTCAATGGAGGTACGCTCAGAATCAATTAAATGTGCATTCCATTTGTTAGAATGAATGCTACCGTTTGGCAATTTATATTTTCATACATACAAATGTTAAGCATTTCATAGATCAGTCTTGCTAAGTTCCTCTGAAAGTGAAATAGCTAAAAACGTGCCAAACTGTCTGAGATGCTAAATGCTGGAAAGTGGAAATCATAATCATGTGACATTGGATTGACTTGTCATTGCCCTCTTTACTAAGCAGATTGAGTTACCTTAGTTTGTGTTATAGGGAAAAAAATGCTTGCACCCAAAGATCAAAAACATAAAGGGAAGTGCATTAGATTAGCTCTAGTTCTAGGGAGCACACGATACAAGCACCAGAATGGTTTAATTTCGCACACACAAAAGTGAAAGAGTTCAAACTTTTCCTGGAGAAAAATTCTTGAGGTGAACCATTTAACTTTAAGGACGGTGACATTTTTGGGGCAAAAGAGAACCATACTTTAAAGCAAGAGACCAGATAATCCATGTGAGGATGTTTGAAGTTTTCTTTTTCCATGTGAATCTTTGGAGTGTTCTCGTACTATATGAAGTCGATGGCTTGGAACTCAATAGGATCCCTAGTTTCCATTTCAAACATTCTGACCAACAGTATGCTTCATAGTTCGGCGTCCTGCATTATTAAAGTATATTATCTGTATCAAATGTTTTTAAAAAATATTGCACTATTAGTTTGAGGTAAAAGATTTGCATTCATCGTTCTGAAAGAAAAAAATTGCTGATTTTGTAAAGTTTTTAGGCATTAGCTTTAAGGAACCTGGTGGGTTACATGGATATGATATAAGTTTCAACCTATTCAATATTTTTTTAATTCCTACTAACTTACTTTCACCCCATCCTTCCAGTTTGTCCCCTAAGCTTTCCAGATACAAGTAAGGTGGCGAAAGAGTGTGGTGGAGCAATCAAGAATACCACCACTTGTTGCAAGTCTATGTTAAGTTATGTAGCCCATCTGCAAAAGCAAAGCTTCATAACAAATTTACAAGCTTTAAATTGTGCCTCTTTCCTTGGGGCAAAATTGCAAAAGATGAATGTCAGCACTAACGTATATAGCTCATGTCAAATAACTCTGAAGGATTTTTCACTTCAAGGTAAGTTATTCAAGATCAACTGATTATAGGTTTGGGTAATATTTTCTCCCTGCATTGCTTGGCAGCTGAACTGATTGTGTCTCTTATCTTTATTTTCAATCACTGTGTTTGACTGACTGGCCCTTACTGAATGTGCGAGCAGTTGGATCTCAAGGTAACTTAACATTTTCAAGATTATAATTACTTTATTCTATGTTCATGTCATGCTGTCAGTTTAATCTTAGGCTGAATACTGTGTTTCCATGCTTCATGTCATTGACTTTGCATGTCTTACCGCATCTGTAATTTATGGCATAAGTGCTAAATGTTTTGTGCGATGTAAGAATTAAAATATTTCTTGAATCAGTTTATGCCATTGTTTTAGAGTCCGAGACCTAAGCTAGTAAGTGCCCGTTTGGAATGGGCGACTAGGATCACAATCCCTGGGAGTTATTTTAATTGAAAGACCCTTAAAATTCCTGGAGCAGTCCTCGTGTTTCAAGCTGGCTCCTAACTGGGAAAATGTTCTTGGATCACATGTGATGTGATGTATTCAAATAAGTAACATCAGTTAGCTATAGGAGAGCATAACTGCATGTAAATGCTGAAACTCTTGGATATCTTGTTTCGATTTTCTATTAAATCTTTGTTTTGTATGTTTACATTTGTTGACTAGCTGAAGATTAAATCTGCAATGCTGCATAACTATCAAATGATCGTTTTGTGCTCTAACTTGTTACTGCATGAGTCCCCACATCATTAATGAGTAGAACTGTACCGAAAAGACATTTGTTTTATTCCTTGGTTGTGATAGTCTCTTGTGGTTTCACACAGAATCCGGATGCCTCCTTCCAAGCATGCCCTCTGATGCATCCCTCGACCATACTTCTGGGATTAGTTTTACATGTGATCTGAATGATAACATTGCGGCCCCATGGCCATCGTCTATGCAGGCACCATCTTCCTCGTGCAATAAATGTATGTTATCTACCTTCTGTGCTGATCATATTTTCTGTTTTGCCTGTTCTTTTTACACACACAGACTTGTTCAGGTTCTCTTTAATGCACTTAGAAAGAATTGAACTTAACAATTCAAGCCTTCTATCTAACTCCACTACTCTATTTCATCCCAATTCTTCTGAAAACAGTATTGATATGACACATGAACCAGTAACTCTGTTGTAGCGGCGGGTCCAATGATCCGATATGCACTTTGATTCTTGCTTGCAAGAAGATACCTCCTTTTACTTGTCGGCTTAATAAAAATCTTGTCTCCTGTATTCTACGTGGAAGACAGTGGTAGAGTTGCCCGTAAATTTGGATCCCTAGGATAGTCATTTGAAGCTGCCTGTGCCCACTAAATCTTCCATCTTCGATCTAAAGCAAGCAGTTTAGCCTAGCGTAGTACCTATGCGCAGGAGTAATGAAATATACAACTTTTACAGTTATATTTCGTCATGGGCTTCTGTGGTGCTTTGAATCTGTCTTTTTGGTGCTTTATTTATGTTAGAATCTCACTGTAATTTTTTGTGATTTTGTATCCAGCTGTCAATATTCCAGAGCGACCTGCAGCGACGTCAGCACATAATGGTAAGCTAATATAAAACCTTGGTCTTCCTCTCTCCATTCTGCTTGCCCAATATTCTAGGTGATAATTAACATATCTAGGGCCCTGTTCGTTTCCTTTAGATCTAAATTTTAGAAGGCTCTAAACAAAGAAAATCTAGTACTAAATAAAGTTTAATGACAAAACCTTTTTACAGATGGGTACATCTTTACGAGACGAATCTAATGAGTCTAATTAATCTATGCTTCGCTACAGTAACCATCGTCTAATTACAGTTTAACTACCCTCGTTAGATTCGTCTTGCGAATTAGACCAGGGGTTGCATTAGGGTTTAGGGCTACAGTAATTCTGCAGTTAGTTTTGTAATTAAACTTTATTTAATACTCTTAAATGACAAGATTCTTTTTTTAGACCAGTGAAACGAACACCCCCTGGATATCTTTTTGTTGGGCATGTAGAAGCAGAACTGATAGCTCCTTTTGCAGGTGTGAACCACAAGGACCTGAAGCTACGGATGCTTACTTCTTTGGGCTCCCTCCTCCTCGCACTTTTGCTACAAGCTTAGTCTGCCAATTATTCAGATTCAGGAGATCTAACTGGGATTGTGAAGCTCGTTATTTTTTGTAACATTGTCACCGCATCAAAGCGTTGTAGGTTCACATGTGTTGTATTTTTTACTTCTAGTCTCCTAGTAGGTATTAGTGTAATTTGTTGTAAGCCATATAATAATAGTATAAGAAATAATTTATATTCCTGTGTATAGTGAGAAAGAAGAGGGGATTTTGGAGACGTGAAATGTGCTTCACAATTTGGCCGAATTTTGTTGTCAGATATCATTCATCGAGATTTACACTGTTTTGTTGCTATGGATGCGTGAGCTAAGTCTGATAAATTCATCGCCAGAAACTTTCTTGGTGCAAAAATTCAGTTTACACGAGGAACCTCCAGCCCGGACGATTTAGTGAGATGACGGTGGTACCAGATCTTAATTTAGTGAGGGTTTGGTATGATCCACATCTCTGTGTAGCCCATGGCGCCAACACTGTCAGTCTACTCTATCTAATGTTAATACACAGTTTGGCCTTCCAATCCTCCTTGGATTTGTCCACATCAGACGTCCACTACTCACCTCGTTCCTCTTGTACTTTTCCATCCTGGATCCTATTCCCACTTTGCCTACCTGAGAAAGACTCCAGTGCTCCCAGCCCTTATGGTGCTATCGTGCTCCCATTCAAAATAGTGTAAAAATGATGCAACCAAAAATTACAACAAAAATATGAATGGATAGCTCATGCAATCTTCTATTATCATGCAAAAAATCAGATGCAACAAACTTTTGTGTAAGGAGAAACAAAAAAGAGAAATCGTGCACTAAACAGTTGCGGGTTTTACTGTTTACATCAGACCCGTTAACAGCTACTGTTCATTTGCTAATTTCACCTTTTTATTGCATTTTGTACAAGTTTCCGTTGCATCTCAAAATTTTGCATAATGGTAGAAGACTGCATGAGCTATTCATCCATATTTTTGTTGCAATTTTTGGTTGCATCGTGTTTGCGCTATTTCGGATGGGAGCACGGTAGCACCATAAGGGCTGTCTAGCACTGCTTGGTCACTTTCATCGATAACGACAACTACGTAGGTTAATTAACAATCAGCATGTTGGTAAAAGAAAGAACTGGAATGTTTCAAGGATATTTTCCAGTGAATCGATGATTCGGATAAGGTACAGAGAGCTGTAATTTTTTTCATGATTTTTTGTTACGCCCTCATCAAGCAACATATTCTGCTGTCATGTCAATGTGCGCGAAGTTTGAGCTTTAGCGTAAAACCAAGGCAGGGAATCCAGTGCGGTTTACGCTTGCGTTTGTTAATTACGACCAAGGCCAAATCTCCTCCCGTACCGAGGCACCAGCAGCAGGCAATCATCATTTCATTTGCAGTAATCTCATCTGAATGCATCCATGGATACTCATGTTAATGCTGCACATTCCTAGAAGAGAAAGACAATCATAGGTGATGAGGGATTCCACAACAAAAGGGTAAGGACACGCTCAACTTTTGGAGCTGTAGTAGTACAGTACATGGTAAGGGGAAAACAAAGGAAGTTTCTCGTGCAGATTCTTTCAGGCAGTACCTCGAAACCAACCACATGGGATTATTCAATTTCGTTTTGCAAGTTCCCTAATCCTTACAGTGAAATGTGTTCTCTGAAAGAAAGAGAGAGTTTGATGCTGCACCCGACAAGAATTGGAGCAAGGAAGGACACAGCCAAATATTCTTCTGCTTTCAGGTGGGTCCACGGCTTCCAGGACAGTCTAGTACATTTCCACTGATCCATTCAATCAGTTCAATAATGGCACATGTTAGTAGGTTAAGCAGCCCTAGAGGCAAAATTTCACAGTGCGAGATACTAGCTGATGGAGTATGCTGCAAAGTCATATTCTCTGTTGTGGTCAAAATGTGGAATATTTGTTTCACAAAAAAAAGAAATGGGGAATACTATTTGTTTACAGTGGCTGAATGAAAGAAGGTTCTCTGGTCACGACACCTATGGCTTTGGATGAAGGTCGAGTGTGTGTTTTCAATCATCTTCAGAAACCTTTTCGTTCACAAAAAGGGAAAACGAGGTTGGTGAAAATACGAGGAATGAACAGCCTGTGACATGGCGAGAAATAGATGAGAGAATCTGGAATAGCAAACCACCAGCGGGAATGGCAAACCAAACCAGGGACACTCATCTCTCCCTCCCCTGAAATAGTTCGAGAGACGCTGTAACATTCGCAGAGAGAGACTGACTGACTTTGCGATGACGGTGATGGCGAGGCGACTGTCTCCTCGCGATCCGCTGGCCACACATGACATGTCACATGCAAACCAACCTGATTGTTGGGTTCCCTCCCTTTGATTAATCTCATCGATCACCATCATAACTCCGGCCACCACCTTCCTCCTCCGCCTGGTCCTCCTCCCATGTCCGTGATCGTCCCATGACCCCCTCCCCCGCCGCTGCCCCTTGCCGTGCCCGCCGGAGGCGTCCGGGCAATAATGTCGCTGTCGGAGGGACGGGCGCCACCGCCAGGGCGCTCGCCGCCGGACTTTGGAGGCTGCAGGCGGATTTAGTGAGATGACGGTGGTACCAGATCTTAATTTAGTGAGGGTTTGGTATGATCCACATCTCTGTGTAGCCCATGGCGCCAACACTGTCAGTCTACTCTATCTAATGTTAATACACAGTTTGGCCTTCCAATCCTCCTTGGATTTGTCCACATCAGACGTCCACTACTCACCTCGTTCCTCTTGTACTTTTCCATCCTGGATCCTATTCCCACTTTGCCTACCTGAGAAAGACTCCAGTGCTCCCAGCCCTTATGGTGCTATCGTGCTCCCATTCAAAATAGTGTAAAAATGATGCAACCAAAAATTACAACAAAAATATGAATGGATAGCTCATGCAATCTTCTATTATCATGCAAAAAATCAGATGCAACAAACTTTTGTGTAAGGAGAAACAAAAAAGAGAAATCGTGCACTAAACAGTTGCGGGTTTTACTGTTTACATCAGACCCGTTAACAGCTACTGTTCATTTGCTAATTTCACCTTTTTATTGCATTTTGTACAAGTTTCCGTTGCATCTCAAAATTTTGCATAATGGTAGAAGACTGCATGAGCTATTCATCCATATTTTTGTTGCAATTTTTGGTTGCATCGTGTTTGCGCTATTTCGGATGGGAGCACGGTAGCACCATAAGGGCTGTCTAGCACTGCTTGGTCACTTTCATCGATAACGACAACTACGTAGGTTAATTAACAATCAGCATGTTGGTAAAAGAAAGAACTGGAATGTTTCAAGGATATTTTCCAGTGAATCGATGATTCGGATAAGGTACAGAGAGCTGTAATTTTTTTCATGATTTTTTGTTACGCCCTCATCAAGCAACATATTCTGCTGTCATGTCAATGTGCGCGAAGTTTGAGCTTTAGCGTAAAACCAAGGCAGGGAATCCAGTGCGGTTTACGCTTGCGTTTGTTAATTACGACCAAGGCCAAATCTCCTCCCGTACCGAGGCACCAGCAGCAGGCAATCATCATTTCATTTGCAGTAATCTCATCTGAATGCATCCATGGATACTCATGTTAATGCTGCACATTCCTAGAAGAGAAAGACAATCATAGGTGATGAGGGATTCCACAACAAAAGGGTAAGGACACGCTCAACTTTTGGAGCTGTAGTAGTACAGTACATGGTAAGGGGAAAACAAAGGAAGTTTCTCGTGCAGATTCTTTCAGGCAGTACCTCGAAACCAACCACATGGGATTATTCAATTTCGTTTTGCAAGTTCCCTAATCCTTACAGTGAAATGTGTTCTCTGAAAGAAAGAGAGAGTTTGATGCTGCACCCGACAAGAATTGGAGCAAGGAAGGACACAGCCAAATATTCTTCTGCTTTCAGGTGGGTCCACGGCTTCCAGGACAGTCTAGTACATTTCCACTGATCCATTCAATCAGTTCAATAATGGCACATGTTAGTAGGTTAAGCAGCCCTAGAGGCAAAATTTCACAGTGCGAGATACTAGCTGATGGAGTATGCTGCAAAGTCATATTCTCTGTTGTGGTCAAAATGTGGAATATTTGTTTCACAAAAAAAAGAAATGGGGAATACTATTTGTTTACAGTGGCTGAATGAAAGAAGGTTCTCTGGTCACGACACCTATGGCTTTGGATGAAGGTCGAGTGTGTGTTTTCAATCATCTTCAGAAACCTTTTCGTTCACAAAAAGGGAAAACGAGGTTGGTGAAAATACGAGGAATGAACAGCCTGTGACATGGCGAGAAATAGATGAGAGAATCTGGAATAGCAAACCACCAGCGGGAATGGCAAACCAAACCAGGGACACTCATCTCTCCCTCCCCTGAAATAGTTCGAGAGACGCTGTAACATTCGCAGAGAGAGACTGACTGACTTTGCGATGACGGTGATGGCGAGGCGACTGTCTCCTCGCGATCCGCTGGCCACACATGACATGTCACATGCAAACCAACCTGATTGTTGGGTTCCCTCCCTTTGATTAATCTCATCGATCACCATCATAACTCCGGCCACCACCTTCCTCCTCCGCCTGGTCCTCCTCCCATGTCCGTGATCGTCCCATGACCCCCTCCCCCGCCGCTGCCCCTTGCCGTGCCCGCCGGAGGCGTCCGGGCAATAATGTCGCTGTCGGAGGGACGGGCGCCACCGCCAGGGCGCTCGCCGCCGGACTTTGGAGGCTGCAGGCGG
>LAPY01007134.1:0-10176 GCA_000970635.1 Eragrostis tef
GCGGTAATCATAGTGTTAGAGCATTCATCAGTTGAATTAATCAAATTCTTAGTTTCTATCACATTAGTAAGGGTAGCAGGGGCAACATTGTCCACATTTTTAGGCAAAGGAGCAACTTTTTCTTTAAGGGTATGTCTAGCTAACTCAAGATCTTTCATGATATCAATTGTTTCAAAGTTATCATTTATGCAGACACCAAGGTTAAGAGCCAAGTCAGCTATTACAGAGTTATCTAGGACAACAAAGGAAATGGACTCGTTTAAGTTTGTACCTTCCAGAGTTCTTTTCTTGGATGATGGGATGATGTCAGTTTGCTTCATCTTCTCTGCAACATGACTTTGAATCCTTTCACTTTGCCTTGTAGTTTTCAGCATCTGCTTCTCTGTGATCTTGTTCATCAGGTTTTCTTCATCAGCAGCTTGCTTCTGCACCTGTTCTGTAATGCTGCATGTATTTTCAAGAATGTCAGTTATAGGGCGACAGACTTCAGCATCCTCATTGTGAGTTGTACTCTTGTGCAACTCAAATGTGGAGCACCTCACAAGACCAACAGTCACATTTTGATCACTAGATATTTCAGGGCCAGCTTCCAAATTAGGACCATAATCATCAGAAAGGAGATTATCGTCTTCATCATCAGTATCGACAGCAGATTCCACTGATGCAGCTGTATGCTCCTTAGTGTTTGTCACTAGCTTGCCAACAGTATGTCTTTTTGGTGGAGCAGAAAAACACCCACCATTATCCTTTAACTGCCCTGTGTTTGTTTTAGTACCAGAAGTGCTTTGAATCATGGAACCAATCATTGGTTGCTCTTTTCTTGGCTTTTTAGGAGGGGGGTCATCTTTGTCAGAGCCATGTGGGATGACTGTTTTATCCTCAGAGATCTTAGTAGGAATTTGTATTTCTCTCTCAAAGGCAAAATCATAGAGATATGGGATAATAGCTCCTTCAGCAGTGGCTGGCACTTTTGTGACATCCCTACAGCAGATTTTCATTCTCACATAATCCTGTCTTGATAGGGACCTTTCATCTATTTCTACGGTTGCACCAACCAGAGATCCTACATATGCCAAAGTTTTTTTGCTTCTCTTATCATAGGGAATCCCCCTGACCCTGAACCAGGCCTGCTGTAATTCAGCTTTTGCTCCAACCGAAGCATTCCAGGGGTCAATAGCAATCTGAGCTTCAACTGTTCTCATTCCTAGAGGTCTAAATCTACCCCAGTCTTTCATCATTTGTGCTGTAGGAAATCTCATGGTGAACTTGTTTTCTTTCACTTTCCTAGCTGTCCACCTCCAAGCACTAGAGCCTAACAGTTCCTTAAATTCAACTTCTATCTGTCTGGCATTAACCTTGCCACTCATCACAGTAACTAGGGCTGTAGTAGATCTTTCTTTAAGGTTAATGTCTGATGGGCAATCAGGGATGCAGAAAAAACCTTGCCCTTCCACTTGCATAGCACACATAGGAGCAACAAATTCCCATAATTTCTTACTTCTGCATTCTTTTCTATCATGACCCAAGGATCCACATTTGGTATAACGTTTAGGTTTGTCACAAGCCTGAGAGGGGTGGTCTGTGCTCCTACATTTAAAGCACTCATTAACCTGAGCCTCAGGGTTTGCAGAGCTTGATTGTTCACCCATTAGGTGCTTAGGAGAGCCACCTTCCAAAAAATTCTATAATCCAAAAAATTTTGGCAATAGGATTAATTTGAGGTACAAATCAACAAGCATAATCATCATGTTTTTTACTTCTTACTACTACGATGTGATAACGATCATTACTACTCAATAACCACAAGGGACGACGAATCGAATCGGTTTATCATATTTTGTGACATCCCTACAGCAGATTTTCATTCTCACATAATCCTGTCTTGATAGGGACCTTTCATCTATTTCTATGGTTGCACCAACCAGAGATCCTACATATGCCAAAGTTTTTTTTGCTTCTCTTATCATAGGGAATCCCCCTGACCCTGAACCAGGCCTGCTGTAATTCAGCTTTTGCTCCAACCGAAGCATTCCAGGGGTCAATAGCAATCTGAGCTTCACTGTTTTCATTCCTAGAGGTCTAAATCTACCCGTCTTTCATCATTTGTGCTGTAGGAAATCTCACGGTGAACTTGTTTTCTTCCACTTTCCTAGCTGTCCACCTCCAAGCACTAGAGCCTAACAGTTCCTTAAATTCAACTTCTATCTGTCTGGCATTAACCTTGCCACTCATCACAGTAACTAGGGCTGTAGTAGATCTTTCTTTAAGGTTAATGTCTGATGGGCAATCAGGGATGCAGAAAAAACCTTGCCCTTCCACTTGCATAGCACACATAGGAGCAACAAATTCCCATAATTTCTTACTTCTGCATTCTTCCCCATCATGACTCAAGGATCCAAATTTGGTACAGCTTTTAGGTTTGTCACAAGCCTGAGAGGGATGGTCTATGCTCCCACATTTAAAGCGCTCAGTAACCTGAGCCTCAGGGTTTGCACAGCTTGATTGTTCACCCATTAGGTGCTTAGGAGAGCCACCTTCCAAAAAATTCTATAATCCAAAAAATTTTGGCAATAGGATTAATTTGAGGTACAAATCAACAAGCATAATCATCATGTTTTTTACTTCTTACTACTACGATGTGATAACGATCATTACTACTCAATAACCACAAGGGACGACGAATCGAATCGGTTTATTATATCCTGCAAGAGAACCCGAGATACATGACTTTTGTACTTACAAGGAGTCACGGACCAGAATCTTTCAGAAGACACCATAGAGTCGGCCCATTTTTCCTTTTCCCTGAGTACACGTCCTCCACACGATACCCACATAGAGTCTCTATGCCACACCTACCCGTAATCCACTGTGTCCATCTTCATAACCAGAAGAGAGGGCGTGCATGGTCCAACACTATGAGCATCCAATCGCATCGGTTTACTAGTGCCCATATATCACTAGCATGGAACAGGTACCATTCAAACTTGCTCAACATGGCCACAATGATCGGTTCGGAATCGACAAAGACGGGGCTACGGCACACAAGACCTCCATGTTCTGCTACAAACCTACACATCCCCGGGGTCTGCTATTATCATCATGTGAAACCTCCAACAACAACCCAAGATATCAAAATCTTATAGCTCACGAGTAGTGATCCGCACTATTTGACTTCTATCGTTGTCAGACAATTAAGCGTGCAAGCTATCAAACAACTGAACTGGTAATTGCAAGACATGAGGAGGGATACAAGTAATGCAACTATGGTTCCAAACAACTCGTGTAACCTGATCCACAACCAAGACTCACATAGACAGTGATATAAGGAAAAGCTTTTTAAACAGGGTGAGAATATTATAATCAACACCAAGTTCCTCAGCCATGATCTCCACGTCCTTTGTTCGGGCGTCGCCCCCTAATTGATGATCGGTAAATCAAGAATTAGATGTAACGAAGACATAGGACTTCGTTAATGGAGTAAATGCAATGACCTGATCCATACAAGGATATAAGATGCACTTAGGGCCTGATTGGTTTCTTGCATAGCTTGAGCCTGCACCGCATCAGCGAGCCAGGCTCATTCTGGCCAGGCTGACGGCATGCAAAGGCCTCTTGTTTGGTTACCTGAGTGCTCACAGCATGGCTGAACCGAGCAGCTGATTGGTTGCCTGGATATATAGCTGATTCTGCACCGCTGCTCTCTCGTTGCATGCGACTCGCGCGCTCGCGGGAGCCTGGCTCAGCAGATGCGACCATTTTCTCCGTATCTGCAGAGCCTGGCTGAGAAGGGAATCTAGCATCTGGCGAGACAGGCCCAACTGGTGCTGCACCCATCCAATCATGAGCTTGTTGCACGCCGGGAGCCTGGTTCGGCTGAAACCAGCCAACCAATCAGCCCCTTAGTGATTAACCAGACAAAACCTAGCACATGAATATTTCAGGAAAACTTTAAATGACACTTAATTCATTTAGTGTTTAAGTGGTTAATCATCACATTTTTTCATGTTGAAATTTCTTAACATGGGTCTGAAAGCCCTAAAAACACATGGATATTTTTGGTCATCAACAGTAGCATGAGGAACATTTTAGCCAAAAAATCAGCCCATTTTGCAAGCAGGAATAATATACTAAATAGGAAGCAATGCAAAGGATGAATATGCTATTACAGAAAACATATGTGAAATTTAAATATGCCACTTGGCGAACTGCTCAGGAATGTTAGGATATCATGCATACCAATTTTCATGATTTTGGCATGAATGACATAAATGCAGATATTAATTTATTATTTTTGTTTTTCTTCTCTGAATTTCGTACAACACATTACTGAGCAACGTCAAGATTTGATTGTACCTGGCGATATATCTTGTCACAAAGATTCTAGTTGCGCAATTATCGGAGGAACCGTTTAGTTTCTGTGGATTTTACAAGTCGCAGCAATTTTCAGAGAAAGGAAAAGAAAAGAAAAGGATTCGGCATTGTGCGAGGCGCGCAATGGCTGCGCAGCGGCGCTCTGCATTCCTGGCCAACCGAGTATGCATAGAGCGCAAGGTGGTAAGCCCCTACAATGAGCAGGCGAAAGAGACCACAAAACAAGAGCACCAATAGTCGGTTAGGACCGCTTTACTTAAAAGGTTTGGATTCTGAAAAACAAAAAGATTGTGGATTTTTTCCCAAGCTTATACTCTGATACCTGGAACTCAAATAATTTTTTTGTTGGGCCCATTTATGTGCAAAGATTTGGAGTGTCAAGTTTGAGCTCAAGTTTGAATTAAATTTGAGTTCCTTTGGAAGATATTTGATTTTTTTTCTTGGCTTGAAAATTGAGCTTAGCATTTCTTGATCACTCCATAAACATGATTAAGAGCACTTGATAAGCTTGCAGAAATTGGGGATGTTACATGAATAGTCCCATCTCAGTTTGCATGGAATGTAAAAAAAAAAACTTGGCCCCTTCATCAGCCATCGGCGTCCAACCATTGTAGCATCTTTTATCATTGTATAAGCAAATAAGCCGGCAATGAATCCCCCTCCTCAACAAACCCTCTCCACTAACCTGTTTTTTAGCTGTAATGAGTTCATCCTTACTTGGACCTTTGCAACTATAATATATGGGAACCTGTTTATATGCTTTGACACTTCACATTGGATGCCAAATATGCAATTGCTTGAAGTAGTCACAACTGGCGAGCGCAAGGTGGTAAGCCCCTACAATGAGCAGGCGAAAGAGACCACAAAACAAGAGCACCAATAGTCGGTTAGGACCGCTTTACTTAAAAGGTTTGGATTCTGAAAAACAAAAAGATTGTGGATTTTTTTCCCAAGCTTATACCCTGATACCTGGAACTCAAATAATTTTTTGTTGGGCCCATTTATGTGCAAAGATTTGGAGTGTCAAGTTTGAGCTCAAGTTTGAATTAAATTTGAGTTCCTTTGGAAGAAATTTGATTTTTTTTCTTGGCTTGAAAATTGAGCTTAGCATTTCTTGATCACTCCATAAACATGATTAAGAGCACTTGATAAGCTTGCAGAAATTGGGGATGTTACATGAATAGTCCCATCTCAGTTTGCATGGAATGTACAAAAAAAATTGGCCCCTTCATCCGCCATCGGCGTCCAACCATTGTAGCATCTTTTATCATTGTATAAGCAAATAAGCCGGCAATGAATCCCCCTCCTCAACAAACCCTCTCCACTAACCTGTTTTTTAGCTGTAATGAGTTCATCCTTACTTGGACCTTTGCAACTATAATATATGGGAACCTGTTTATATGCTTTGACACTTGACATTGGATGCCAAATATGCAATTGCTTGAAGTAGTCACAACTGGCGATGGAATGATGACAGGGTATACGAAAGTAAATATATTTTTAGGAGCCTAAAATGAAGCCATTAATAAGCAAGAAATGACCATTTGGTTGACCAATCCCTGTATAGGATTGTATATCTAAACCCTTAAAGAACCAGTTGCGAGAAAAATCGGTTTTACCCTGCCATTTGTTACCCACCTGTATACCCACCATTGGTTTAAATCGTACCCTTCTTAAAAACCATCCGATCCTGCCAGGCTGGGTGGGGCCAATCAGGAAGGGGACAAGGGGATGGGACAACCTCCTCCTCACGCATTATTTTTTCTCACCATCCCTTTTCCTATCCTTTTTCAACCGTGAGCAAAGCTTTCCAAACTCACAAATAGTTGCTTTCCTTTTTTACAAATAAGTCTGGGAAAATGAAAATCAAGACGTCCTAGTGGTGTTAACACGTCTTGGTGCTTTCCTTTTTCACCATCCCTTTCCCTACCCTTCTTTCACCATGAGCAAAGCTTTCCAAACTTACAAATCGTATCTTTCTTTAATCAAGATGTCCTGGTGGTGTTAACGCAGTCCTGATGCTTTCCTTTTTCAATCCAAAATTGCTTTCCGTCTCACCGTCCTGGTGGTGTTAACGTCCTCGTTCTTTCCTTTGTAGACGCCGTGCTTTGCCGCCGTGCTTGTAGACGCCGCGCTGCGCCGGGACTATCCCACTTGGACGTCATCCGTCCTGGTGGTGTTAACACAGTCCTGATGCTTTTCTTTTTCAATCCAAAATTGCTTTCCTTCTCACCGTCCTCGTGGTGTTAGTCCTCGTTCTTTCCTTTGTAGACGCCGTGCTTTGCCGCCGTGCTTGTAGACGCCGCGCTGCGCCGGGACTATCCCACTTGGACGTCATCGCGTCGGTGTGTACCTCGAGCAGCCCGGTCGTGGTGGACACCACGAGGGGCAGACAATTGTCGTCGGCGGCAGGCAATCACGCCAGGTGGTGTCCTTCTCCCAGAGACCGCGTCAGTGTACACCTCAAGCAGCCCGGCCGTGGTGGACGCCACGAGGAACAGACAATTGTCGCTGGTGGCAGGCGTGCAGGTGATGTCCTCCTCCCGGACCTTCCCCTGAAACAGTTATCGTGGCGGCGTTAGTTCTAGGGTTCGTTAATTGGGATCGACAAATTACGAATTTGCTGTCTCCCTGTAGTTTTTCCGTTTCTGTCGCCTGTTGATACTGGTAGTTACTTCCAGCTTTCGTCTGTTAAATCTTCAGATAAAATGTCCATCTCAGATTTTCTGGAATTACTTTTTAGTAGCAAGAATATATTCGAATTTGTTTAGTATGTTAAGTCTTTTGGTTGCCTCTTTTTCTATGCAACTGTCGTACTTTTATTGAAAGTGTGATCTAGCTGAGTATCAGAGTAATTTTCACAGTTTTTCTATGTTGCATTTTGTCTGCTACTTTGATCTCTTTGGCTAATTTTCTTCTAAACTGGTTAGATTAAGTTATTATGGCGAAGCGTAAAGCCTGTGATATGGTTGATGATTTGACGCCACTAGGTGAATGTACTGACGTCGATGGCAATGGTGACCTGCATAGAACACACGAGCACATGAAATTTACCGTGACCAGTCTTTGGCCTTTAGTCTGATCATTATCAACTAATTTCAGGTGGTAATAGTCTTGGTGTTGCTTCTCTACAAAACAAAACAAGACATGTTACATTCATCGACCTCTCGGTGATTGCACGAATATCACTATAAATGTTTGGTAACTGATCTTTTATTTCAACATGGTGCACGCTTTGTGTTTTCCAATTACAGTATTGAAGATGTGCCATTCATGTGCTTCTTTTTTCCCATTTACCTGATGAAAATGGCGGACAGGTTAGTGAACAGCTCGCAGCAAAACATAAAAAAGAAATAGACAGGAAACACCAAATAAAGGCAAAGTTGGATAATTCCGTGCCAGGTACAGTGTGATCTAAATATTTTTGTAGCAGCATAGAAATTTAATTCATTATGTTTCCGATGCAGGAGTTGAGCGGACAGTTTGCATATGACTTTTGTGTTTTTATTTAAGATAAAGAGCTCCAATCGAAATGTAAAAAAGAAACTTACAGGAAACATCAGTATCATGGCCCCGGCCCCTACCCCCTGGAACTCCATGGGGAAGAAGAGGGGCGAGGGGGAGAGAAGAAGAGGAAAACGAAGAGGAAGGTGGGGCTCACTACACCATGGCACACTTTTGGAGGAAGAGGAAAGGTGATAAGCCCCTCCATGAGAGTTGTCCTGGCTCCGCCACTGGTAATAATTATTATTTCTAAGATTTATACAGGGAGGGTTTACTATAAATTTAGGATGTTGGTTTACATAACAAATATATGTGCAATGATTTTAGACGGTGTTATAGAGTCCAAGCGAACACTTATGTATAGGGATCCACGAGTAGCGGATGATGCTGTAGAAATGAGTGATTATGTGCCGGTTGATGCCGACGATGAAATAGCTGGCTTCATAGATCTGACAGGTGGCATCTCTAATCGTATGGTGGAATGCAGAATGTTGGTAACATTGATTGTGTCACTACAGAGTCTGTTGGCATCGATCAATTACAAAGGTTCAGATATATTGCGTGATATAAGTCAATGATACCAGAAACGTAAACAAGAAGACGCAAATTTAGGTGATCAAACAATTATTTTATTTTTTATTATTTACTTTTCTCTTATGCATTAGGGTAGACTTTCTAAAATTTTTTTTTGAGTCAGCAGACCTGGCTACGTACCCCCAGATGATACATCATCGATCTACATTTGTTTCCAAACCGTATCAAATATTGTGACAATAATCTGGGTTTATAAGTACCAATATTTTCCAATTTTCCTTCTAAAGATGCATCTGACCATATATAGACCAAGCTATTCAGAACAAAATTGCTACGGCCGACAATCACCTTAAAGATTGTTGCCATCAGCCAAATTGTTAGAGAGAAGCCTGTACAAAACTTTTTGCCGAGCCATGTTTTTCAGCATCTCAATGGTTATTGTCGGACGCGCTACAGAAATTGGTCCAGGCAATGCTTCATTTGTTGCTCTGTCTGCTGGTTCACCCCATTGGAGAAGAGGAAGGGCAGCGATAGCCAATGCATGTCACCTTGTGCTCAGCTCCATCGCGTCGTTTAATGACCTCCTGCACCTAGACGAGATGGACCTCCGACACTCCATTGTCGGCTACGTCGAGCTGTCGCAGACGAATTCGGCCCATTAGACACCGATGCTCGCGCGTCACCGGTACACAAGACTGGCGACTAATATCGGAAGGCAAGGTTTTGTAAAAGAATATTTTATTACTATGACATGTGGTCAAGTACATCCAAATGCTTATGTTCTTGCCAAGTGGTGTATTTTCTTGATCACGTGTGTGGCGCACGTGCATTTTTACTAGTCGTATAAAAAGAAAAGGAGAACTGCGATCGTAGGTTGGGTCATCCAACTCAGCCGTACGGCCAATTAGCAGATTCTTGTATTTTCTTACCACTGGCCTGCAAAGATTTTCTGATAAACAAGTCTTTTTCAATTCTATATTTGGTTGCATGTTTAGCAAGCCTGTCTGGCCGGCTCTACTCATAAGGAAATCTTGTAGCCGTCCTTACTGAAAAAAGATGAAATGGCATCAGTTTAATTACAAGCCAGGCTTTACAACGCTTGGTGGTTCACGTGAATCAATGAGGTTCACCTCCGGTTTCCTTACCACCTCAAAAAGAAAGAACATGCCACTTAGTCGCAACGGGACAGCGACCTCCTATCGCTGTGTGGCTCCCCTCCACCGGAGGTGCAACCGCATGGATGCTGCCTAACTATGGCTCTCCATGGTGTGTCATTGGATCAAAGTGTGGTCCATATCTTGATGGAATAATCCAACTTGTTTTCCTTTTATTTTCCTTTATTTAAAATCTGCAGGATCAATTATCGTCCCTTGGCTTACCTATTCTTTCAATTATGAATAAGTGTAGAGAAAATCTAACATTTTATTCTTTCGTTACATGTTTCTTCTTATATTTTTCTTTAATAAATTGAAATGATTTAGTACAACTCGTACTAGAGTTTACTCTTTTATTTTTCATGTTGCTGAATCAGTTCATATGAGAGAATGATAGAAGGACAACAAAGGTGAAGAGCATCAAAGGAAAAATATAAGGTGATGGAAGTTAAACTCACCATTCCAAATAAAAGGTGAAGAGGGTGATCACACACAATCAAACCAAGCAACCAAACACAACCTTTTGTAATGTTGTCTAAAGGTATGAAAAAAAAATCAAACAATTGGAAAAAGAATGTACAAGCTAACACAAGCCAAGTTTACACTGGCCTAG
>LAPY01007148.1:1222-12918 GCA_000970635.1 Eragrostis tef
CATCTCGCCCGCCCCGCCCTTCCTCCGCCGCACCAATCCGAAGGCCGACCGCCGCCGGCGCCGACCGTCCGCCCGATGCTGCGCGCAGCGCTCTTCCGTTCAGGTACCGTCTCCCCCCTCGCCGCATCCCTCTATCCCTCTGCTGTCGCGCGTTCCCTGACCACTCCCCCCCGTGCAGCCTCCGGCCTCCGCCGGTCCCCGATGGCCGCCGCGCCGTTCTCCACCGCCGTCGCTGCTTCCGCCGCGTGGCTCTCCGACGGCCCCGCCTCAACCCCGGTACGTGCCGCGCGTCGTCCCGCCCCCAATCCATCTGGTCTCGCCGCCTCGCCTCTCTGTCACCTACTGACACCGCGGCCCGTCTCCCCCTGCAGCCCAAGGTGCGCCTCCTCATTGGCGGAGAGTTCGTCGAGTCGCGCGCGGACGAGCACGTCGCCGTCACCAACCCGGTAATGTTTCCAGTAGCTGTGACATGTGGCAACACATTTGTCCTCAAGCCATCGGAAAAGGATCCAGGTGATTTACACGTTTATCTTATTTTTTCTACACCGTTATTGAGCAAATTGTTAATTTCCCTGGTGTCTATAAATTACAACCTCAAAATGGTACATTGTTGTGCGGTTACTTCGTTACCATTGATTACTAAGCTATACATTTTCTTTGTAGCTATTAGGATTAATGCATCTATGATGCACATATTGTTTTCATGTTGTATGGGATATGAAATACATCTTCTGATTATGACATTTGATACCTGTTGCACCGATCAACATTTGTATTAGCACACTGCAGTAGGTTGATCTTTTCAAGACATGGTATCAGTAGGACTGCTTACCACTACACTAGACCAATGCCTCTTGAAAGTGTTAAAATGTAGAAAATAGATTTCATTACATCCTTTCTGTCCACAGAAAATTGATTTCCTCTATGTGAACTATGACATTGACGTTTTTAGTAAACTGGCATCAATCTTATATCCACGAAATTTTGGTACGGAATGAGAAAAACAGAAATGTAACACTTGAGCAATTTGGAATTTTGATGGTATACCTCGTTGTTACTTATCACTACAGGGGCTGCTATGATGCTTGCGGAGCTGGCAATGGAGGCTGGTTTGCCTAAGGGTGTTTTGAACATTGTTCACGGTACCCATGTATGATGTCCTTAGCTACCTTTCTTCTTCTTCTCAGTATTTTCCTGGAGCACATATGCCAACTAATATTGTTTGGGTGATACCGCCTGATTTACTTTCTGTCTTCTTTTCTGAAAAGAGATTTCAAAAATCTAATTCCTCAAAATAAAGTTTCATAAATCTAATCGACTGGCTTTAATTCCTATCGGTAATGATTTTACTTGCCATCGCAGGATATTGTTAACAATATATGTGACAATGAGGATATTAAAGCAGTATCTTTTGTTGGTTCAAATACAGTAAGTTTGTCCATAACCCCACCAGTTTATCTATTTGTGGATCACTTTTTGCATCAATAGGTGTTGGTTACTCTGGTTTGCAGTATACTTAGTTACTTACCTTGGCCAATATATTCCGTTACATATTCCTTTTCATTTTTTGGGTTGTTAACTTACTATCCGTTGTCCATAAACTGAGTGCCCCATAAACACATCCACACATGCTAGATATTGTGAATCACATAATATTGTCATGCATCAAAATGTAATATTCTTGTTGTGACCTAACTTATTAATTCAGAATTCATGACAGTAAGAGGTACGGACGCAGGAGCTGTTGCTGTTATTGTTTTCATATTTACAACGTGGGAGTGCATTGTTATGATATTATAGACATACATTGATAACCTCTACTATTAACTTTTTGCATTATGTTTGTATGCAAATACTCCATTATAAAAATAATACTATTAGATAATGCTCAAAGCTAGTCCCTGTTCTTCCAGTGTAATGTTATGTTGTGACTTCTCTCTCTCTCAGGCTGGTATGCACATTTATTCTAGAGCATCAGCAGCTGGCAAGCGTGTTCAGGTAAGTTCATATTATTTTCTGGACTTTCAGTAAACTTATTTTATTATATGGCTTTTGTGCTTTTAGCAGCATAATCCACAAACATGGTTCCTTTTCTTTGTAGTGCAATATGGGAGCAAAAAATCATGCAATTATCCTTCCTGATGCTGATAAAGATGCCACACTGAATGCCCTTATTGCTGCTGGGTTCGGAGCAGCTGGGCAAAGATGTATGGCACTGAGTACTGCTGTTTTTGTTGGTGGCTCAGAAAAATGGTATAGTTTATTCTGTTTGAATTTTCAATATTCTTGAGGCTTAGCTTTTCCCTTGGCTATTGGTATAGCATAGTTAACCATGCATTTTGTTCTAGGGAGGATGAACTAGTCAAACGTGCAAGGGGTCTTGTTGTTAATTCGGGAACGGTTAATGATGCTGACCTTGGCCCAGTGATTAGCAGACAGGTTTGCTCATGGACACATGCTTCTGTACTTATATTATTTGTATTATCCTTCGTGGTATGCATACTGGACATAGCTATGGTACTGTTGTCCACATGGAATAAACTATTTTTCCTTGAAACAAAAACTCCCTTCCCATCTGCAGGTCTGACTGGTGAGCAGAGGAATTCTTGATGCAAAAAAAAAAAATGTTTGAATTGTTAGTTGAATGCTAGATCTTGAGTTAACTGGTGTTCAAAGGATATCTAGATCTTCGAAATATTTGTTTATTTATCTTTTTGAACTTGAATGGATACTTGCCCAATGGAAGTTAAGGCAATGAATTTTACCAAGAAATACTCCCTCTGTTTTTAAAATAGCTTTTGGGTTTATCTTTATGTAGGATTACCTTAGTTTTTCTGATGATACCCATTCATTACTTTTAGAGGTTCCTTTCTCTTAATGTCATTCCTCAATACTGACAAAACTGCTAGATTCGTAATTAAGGCCCTTTATCTCCACTTTTCCTTTACTATCAACAGGCTAAAGACCGAATCTGCAAGTTAGTCCAAAGTGGTGTTGACAGTGGAGCTCGTATTTTGCTTGACGGGAGAGATATAGTGGTAAACTTAACGACTCAGCTGTTCATTGACTTGCCTACATTTCTACCATGTCTTGGCACAAAAAAATTTAAATGCTTCGCAATGTGCAGGTTCCAAATTTCGAGGATGGCAACTTTGTTGGTCCAACCATTCTGGCTGATGTTAAAAGTGACATGGAGTGTTACAAGGTAATTTTCAAAACTCATTTGTCATATCTTAGTTTGCATCTCATTCTTACCTTAAAAATGTTAAAAACAACCTGTTATTCTTGAGCCTTCTCATGCACAAGCAGAACTCTTCATATTATCATGGCGTCAACACTTTGAAAAATTATGGAGTACATTATAAGTGTATTAGTGTCAGACTGTAGAATTTGTATGGCTGTATCATAAGGATCCAGGGTAACTTCTGCAGAGGTAGAGGAGGTTGCATCTCACGATGTTAGGAGAAAGTGGAGATGGTAGGCTGGGAGATTCTTGCTTTCTTTTTTCTTGCTTGATTAAAAGATACACAACCCTGTTCGAGGAAAAAAAAAAGATACACAGCCCCATCCTTATAAAGATAAGCTGACTCGACCCTTTAAGAACCTATCTATGAGGCTCAGGAATTTGAAAGCAATTCGATCTAATCTTTCATATTAATAAGGAGAACCTTCATAATAGATAAGATCCCACCCTGCTATGTTGTAATATAGCCGTATGATAATGTTCACTTGAACTGTACGAACTTTGAAGATATTCTACACGGCATATGTGAATTATCAACTAATATTCGTTATCAATTTTTCAATTAAGGTCAATGCTGATGCTTTCGATAAAATCCTTATGATTCTGTCTGTGGACTGTTGTTGGTCACCATTGAGTGGGCAATGACAAAGCATGCACTTTGTATATAGTGTTTCCTTATAAATGAGTGATTCAGACGACAATCACTGCAATTTTCACTTTAGCAACCCTTGACCATCCTACTTTGTGGTTGCTGAAGCTCGTTGGCCCATGTAGTTTTTGTTGCATTGTAATGTCTGTTCACATTTCGTTGGTGATAACTGTTGTATGGTTTGTATTTCTCTGAAAAGTGTTACTGGAGTGAGTGTGTCTTTGTTTTCCCTGCTACAGTTGAAAAGGTTGCTAAATTAACATTGAAATGTATATGACTGAAACTGAACCTTGCTAAATTTTGAAACAGGAGGAGATCTTTGGTCCTGTTCTTCGCTTGATGAAGGTCGGCAAAACTTGTTTCCCTTTTTACTCATAACGCTTTGTGCATGCTGTTGGCTGCTGAGGGCTGAGGTTGTTTCTCGAATGCAGGCGGAGAACCTAGATGATGCCATCCAAATTGTGAACAGAAACAAGTAATTTGTTTTCACCCTTTGCTCATCGATGATAGATCTGAGCATTTGTTACATTTTATTAATCCTATTTCCCTGTCTCTGTTGCAGGTACGGCAATGGGGCTTCTATATTTACAACATCTGGTGTCAATGCAAGGAAATTTCAAACAGACATTGAAGCTGGCCAGGTACCTCTCATTTTGAAAGCAATTGTTATTAGATGATACAACCTAGAAACTGGAATTAACTGGGATCCTTAATTTGAGTTTCTAAAGATACTAATCAACCTGTGCAGCATGTATGTCACATTTATTTATGGCGTCATTTGCAGGTGGGCATCAATGTGCCGATTCCAGTACCGTTGCCATTCTTCTCCTTCACAGGCAGCAAAGCTTCTTTTGCAGGAGATTTGAATTTCTATGGTACGACATACTCAACCTAATTATACTTTGATCCATTCCCAGGACTCGGTTGTAGCTCAACCAGTTGCATCCCAGTTAACTGACACAATTGCACGGGGTGACAGGCAAAGCCGGTGTGCAGTTCTTCACTCAGATCAAGACGATCACACAGCAGTGGAAGGAGTGGCCAGCGCAGCGCGTCTCGCTTTCCATGCCCACCTCGCAGAAGTGAGACGGCCAGTACTCGCTCACGCGCGTCAGTCACCTCTGGGCCCATCTGTCCATGCGTGGTGATCTCTTAGAAGTTGACACGATCCCATGCTGCATTCATAATTCTCCAGTATTCTGTAAAAGCTGCAGGGCCTGTAGATCCATAGGCATGTGTAAAACATCGAAATAATAAGAGAAATAAAAAGGTGGCAGTGACGGTCTGTGAAATGTGTGCTTGTGTTGCTTTGCCTTGGTTTCGGGGTTCAAATTCATGTCAATCTTTTGCGTTTGAACATCGGTTGCCTCACCAGCACTGCCAAGTGGCAACGTTGATCACGATTCTCACTATTTGATCTGGCATTACAGGTTTAGGGATCGCGTTGAGCTAAATACTGTCAGAGGCGACAAAGCCATATTTGACAAAGATAAAAAATAAAAACATTATTGACGTACAAATTGGAAATATACTGGAGCTTGTTCTCTCTTGGCCCATTTGTAACATTTGGGCTGAGCTAACGATCCTTCTTGGGCCCACTACACATTGTTTTGAATCTTCCACCCTTCTTGGGCCCATTTCTACTACCGCAGCAGCCACCAGAGTTGGAAGCAGCACCCGCTGTGGAAGTGTCAAAGGAATTGTCAACAGCTTAGCTCGGGATTGTCAACCGGAGAAGGAGTTCGGGAGCCCCGCCGTGGGGTGGACGCTATTTCAAATAACGTCCGGGGGGGGACGCTATTCAAAATAGGCATTTGTTACATTTTATTAATCCTATTTCCCTGTCTCTGTTGCAGGTACGGCAATGGGGCTTCTATATTTACAACATCTGGTGTCAATGCAAGGAAATTTCAAACAGACATTGAAGCTGGCCAGGTACCTCTCATTTTGAAAGCAATTGTTATTAGATGATACAACCTAGAAACTGGAATTAACTGGGATCCTTAATTTGAGTTTCTAAAGATACTAATCAACCTGTGCAGCATGTATGTCACATTTATTTATGGCGTCATTTGCAGGTGGGCATCAATGTGCCGATTCCAGTACCGTTGCCATTCTTCTCCTTCACAGGCAGCAAAGCTTCTTTTGCAGGAGATTTGAATTTCTATGGTACGACATACTCAACCTAATTATACTTTGATCCATTCCCAGGACTCGGTTGTAGCTCAACCAGTTGCATCCCAGTTAACTGACACAATTGCACGGGGTGACAGGCAAAGCCGGTGTGCAGTTCTTCACTCAGATCAAGACGATCACACAGCAGTGGAAGGAGTGGCCAGCGCAGCGCGTCTCGCTTTCCATGCCCACCTCGCAGAAGTGAGACGGCCAGTACTCGCTCACGCGCGTCAGTCACCTCTGGGCCCATCTGTCCATGCGTGGTGATCTCTTAGAAGTTGACACGATCCCAATTCAGATTGGTGACGACCCAGTATTCTGTAAAAGCTGCAGGGCCTGTAGATCCATAGGCATGTGTAAAACATCGAAATAATAAGAGAAATAAAAAGGTGGCAGTGACGGTCTGTGAAATGTGTGCTTGTGTTGCTTTGCCTTGGTTTCGGGGTTCGAATTCATGTCAATCTTTTGCGTTTGAACATCGGTTGCCTCACCAGCACTGCCAAGTGGCAACGTTGATCACGATTCTCACTATTTGATCTGGCATTACAGGTTTAGGGATCGCGTTGAGCTAAATACTGTCAGAGGCGACAAAGCCATATTTGACAAAGATAAAAAATAAAAACATTATTGACGTACAAATTGGAAATATACTGGAGCTTGTTCTCTCTTGGCCCATTTGTAACATTTGGGCTGAGCTAACGATCCTTCTTGGGCCCACTACACATTGTTTTGAATCTTCCACCCTTCTTGGGCCCATTTCTACTACCGCAGCAGCCACCAGAGTTGGAAGCAGCACCCGCTGTGGAAGTGTCAAAAGAATTGTCAACAGCTTAGCTCGGGATTGTCAACCGGAGAAGGAGTTCGGGAGCCCCGCCGTGGGGTGGACGCTATTTCGAATAACGTCCAGGGGGTGGACGCTATTCGAAACTGGCTCGGAGGACGGCCTCCAGGCGCTCGATCCGAAGGAGCTCCAGGCGCCACACGGGGTCCGTGCTGCGCGTCCAGGATCGCCGACGGCGGACATGAAGAACTGCACGGAGCCGTCAACGTCGAACAGCAGCTGGTCCATGCAGGGAAACGGCGGCCTGATCAGCTTTGCCCTCATGTGATTGATACACTTTGCCGGTATGGTTCACCTTGGTCATCATGATATTGATCAGCTTTCCACTCTGAGTCACATATGAAATCTATTTCATTTACGGGTGTAGACCCTGCCTCGTCCTTCCAGCATAATCAAAATATATCGAATGTGAAAGGATATTGAGGAAAAAGAATTATTCATTATGCTTAAGGCCCTCTTTGAAACGCAGGGTAGGGAAAGTTGCAGGAATTGGAAAAACACAGGAATTGAGATGGTATGTTTTTTGAATCCTATGGGAATCGAAAACATAGGAATTGAGATGAGAAGGCCTTTGGTAGCACCATAGGAAAAACAAAGGAACTAGCTTGCTCTCCTTTTGAATTTGATTCACTAACCGTGTTGTTATATGAGCTCAAGCAGCTCCACCGTTGCATAGTTTCACCGCTGGGCCAACAGAAAAGAAAGGGGAATAAAGAAATTTCGAGATTGGAGACTTGAAAGATGCAGATTGTAAAATGAAAAAATTACTTGCCAGGGTGCATGGCTTGAAGTCACGGAGGATCTCCACGTGATTGTCTGGGACTAGCTCGCACGACCGGAACGGAGGCCCGCGTGGCCAGCGACGGAGAGTGACGCGTTGTTTCTGCTAGTGAGAGAACGAGCAGCGCGGGACGGCTTTCGCGCCAGGAAAATAAAAAGAGATCAGACCTCTTGTTTCGTTTCCTACGAAATCGAGCGCAGGAACCAATTCCTATGGAAAGTTTCCTTTGGATTTCCTGTGAGCCAAAGGACCTAGTAGGGAAAAATCCTATACAAATCCTATCCTCCAAATTTCCTTTGCTATTCCTTCAATCCAAAGGGGGCCTAACAATTTTTCTTTCAGCCTAGTCAGACTTGATCAGGCGTGCAAGGTATTCAAGGGAAATAGATTTTGAATAATGCTCATTGAATGACTTGAAAAGGACAATTTTGAATACACAATTCACGAACCAACTGATCATGTTAGACTAAGGCTGACCTGGATATACGTAGCTGCGCATCACGGAGTGCTTTTATACATTACACTGTCAGCACCATATATCAATGCAAAACAAAACAATGTCATACATATGAAACTGAAATGTTGAAGGAGAAATATTCATTTTTACTAGGCAAGTGTTACTGTCATGCTAGAAGATTCTAGGATTCAGAAGAGGAAACGAGATGAATTATCGACCTCAAAGATCATAGTAGCAAAATAATTGACAGATTTTCTTCAGGCGTTAAGCCATACTCCCTCCATTCTTTTTTGTTGTCGTTTCAGACAACAAGAATGAACAAAAAATGAACTAAAAGCTTGCCTGAAACGTCATAAAAACACAATATGCTCCGATATATTAGTCGGTCTTAGATTAACCCAATCCTAAGATGGAAAAACACAGACGAGGATGTCATACAAAACAATGTTCCATCTAAAAGATGAAAGCCGCTCGATCCGCGCCGTGCGGTGCGGATCAGGTGAGTTGTCTGGCTCGGAGGACGGCCTCCAGGCGCTCGATCCGAAGGAGCTCCAGGCGCCACATGGGGTCCGCGCTGCGCGTCCAGGATCGTCGACGGTGGACATGAAGAACTGCACGGAGCCGTCAACGTTGAACAGCAGCTGGTCCATGCAGGGAAATGGCGGCCTGATCAACCCGGCCGCCTCCAGCTCCGGCAGCCGCCTCCACGAACAGCTAGCACACCCTCGCCGGTGCAGTCGACCACCAGCTTCTTCCCCTCCACCTCCCTGAGCCGCCCGACGAGAGGGTAGTACGACACAACGCGCGGCGGACGACGCGCACCAGGTCCTCCTCCTCCTCATGATGAACTCCGGCGCCACCGCCGCCGCGGTAGAAGATGATGAGAGGCACGTGCCGACGCAGCCCCCATCTGGTCGTCGATGTCGGAAAGGCGCTTCGTCTCGCGCGACGGCGTCGGCCTCGCCGGGCCGATCAGCAGCTCCACTTGTGTGACACCCCGTGTCACGGCAGCCAAAAACCTATAGAAACACTTCCAAAAACTGAACCAAATTCAAAGCAAACCAAATCTGAATGCAAAAGCAAATGTTCAAATAAATGTCAAACTAATGCTTGTGAAACAACTCAAACTTTTCAATAGCATCCTGACCCAAAGAAAAATTCTGTAGCAAGCACATCAGAACAGAGAATTGTGGAGAATTTATCAGAATTTTTTTCCAATTCTGTAGTGCCTCGAAAAATTCAGAGAAGTCCCTGCAAATCCTGTTGTTCTTTGATTTTTAAATCGATTTATGTTGCTCAAATCCACTTAGTGCCAATGAGAAAGTTGGATCTGGATCTGTACGCTTTCATCACAAAAAGTTTGGTTATTTTTAGAGCTAGGGAAGTACCTCGATTAATTGAGTGAAATTCGCTCGATTTAATTCCTGAAAAATCGAAAAGTGACCGGGCCCGCCTGTTCTTCAGCCATTGGTCATCACCGGCGGTGGATGCCGCGCCCCTCGTCGCCCGGTCGCGGACGCTGCTGCCTTAAAGCTCTCATTCTCCTGTTCGGCCCCTTTGTCCCAAACCCTAGCTTCTGCGCCGCCTTTCTCCGCCGCCCTTGCCATTGCCGGTCGAGCTCGAGCTCCACTCGCGGTTAGCCGCTGACGAGCTACCTCCAGCCGACACCATCAAGCCACCAAAATTTGTACATATTCCAAGTAAAATATCAAAATTCAATTTCAAAGTTGAAGTTTCCATAATACAGTTTCAGAATTTCTACTGAAAGGTTCTCCAGGTTTCAGTACAAGGTTTTGAATTCGCAGTTATCTTCAGTACAAGGTTTTGAATTCGCATGGGAAGACAGAGGGTGGCAAGACAATGGAAATAAGATTCGGTACTAGATAAGGAACAGGCAGCTACCCACTAATCAGCAGCCCCTAGATCCTAGTTCTACTGTGCAATATCTAAAGAAGCACAAAGTATAATTTGAAATGCCAAACTTAAACAATTATTTTAGGACAATTTTGAATGACCCAGCGTTAACACGTCAATGAAAGGAAGAAATACGATATTTGATGGAAACATCACTTTATCGTGTCATGGTATTTGCAGTGGAGTCAAATGGAGATAACAATCAGAATAAAGAGAGGTCATTATTAACTAGAAGCTCACTTTTAAGTATATTGCAAGAGATCTCACTTTTAAGTTATTCAAAATTTCAAATGTCTCAAAGATGGAGATACTGAACAATGCAACTCAACTGATTAACGTTTTTTTTAAACACTATCCAATGGAATTTAAATTTAAATGTAATAACCTAATATACACGGCAAGCAGACAAGGTGAAAGTTCTTTTAAACTGCACAAAACGGATGGGTGTAATGTTTAATGCTTGTTAATTCATGTTACCCATGGATAATGGAGTTAGAAAAGCTAAGATAGTTCCAAGGAGAGAAAAGGCGATACTAGAGGTACAAGATCACTTGCCTTCAGAGGTGATTTAGTTATCACTTAGACCAATTAATTAGCTAGCAAGTAATGGATTGGGGTTAAAAGTTGTTAATAGATTGCAGAGACATACCTCATCCATGAGAAAGAAACTTAGACCTAAGATTAAGCCAATAGTCACAAGCAACATATCATCCTGATTTCAAGCCAAAGCCAAGAATAAGCAAACTTTCCAGACTGACTTCGTCTCTTCCATTTGTGGTCAATAAAAGGACAAAGCCTAAGGACTGTAAATCCACTCTTAAAAAAGGTTATTTCATTATTTGGAAAACATTTCTTCCCATCCTAATCAAACTTGTATCCAGGTCAAAGCTTATCGGGGAACAAAAGATACACGGATGAACAGTTATTAGCTAAAATAAGCCTTGATCACTACAAGTAAATATCATTGTGGACATAGCCTAATACAATCATGCTAGGCATGACATATCACAAATTTCTGTTACTATGGTTCCGAATGTCAATCATAGAAGTAAGCTCCATATTCTGTACAGGAATTAAACACAATTACGCTAGGGATGACCACTCATAGGAACATATTTGAATATTGAAAGCGCAGCACCTGATATATCAAGAAAGGAAAAGGTATGCAGGTAGAAAAGCCTAATCAACCTGATTGCAATCGTAAAGGAAATTATGTAGTAGCAGGTAAAGGGCCTCATTCCTTGTGTAGAGCCTACTAGCATATACCACACAGGCTATGTCAATCAACTTCCATTTTGGTGTGCGTCAAGACAATCTAGTGATCTAGGAGTACTATGCATGGTATTGAATAGTTCAGCATAAAATATATTCTATAAGCACTTGTTTTCTAACCAACTTGCAATCAACCCATGTGTCGGAACCTGATACATCCCAGATTCCCACCTTTGCCATTCAGTTTCTTCCTCCATGGCTCAGAGGAGAAGGACTCAAATTTTTCTCCCGTGTGCCCCAAAACAATGGCATCCTAACCCTTAGTGGCGGCAGCAAGCCTCGAGTAGAACTGCAGAGAGCAGTCAGTGACCGGCCTAGCTTGATCCCTTAGGGTCCGTTTGGATGTAGATATTGGAGGCCTTG
>LAPY01007167.1:0-12805 GCA_000970635.1 Eragrostis tef
AGAAAAACCATATCCTATATTTTAGGCTTATGAAGTTGTGACAATCAGCCTGTAGTTGTAGTTCCAAATAGATGCAAGGGGCCAATTTTAATATTACCTTTCCGTTTTCTTGTAGCTAATTAGTAATTACGCAATGCAACATAATAGAACCCTTGTTAACAAAATGTTCGTCCATGGACGAAAGTTCATGCAATGTAAACTTTTCAGTAGAAACATGAAAACTAGCAAGTAGTTGTTTTAACATTTGTGCCCCTAAATTGGGTAACAGACGAACAAATGAGCAACTACGATTTATTTAAAACAGAAACTGATAAATATATAAATGGTACTGGTAAAAAAAAGACACCTGTTGATTTCCTGGAGAGATTGCAAGGTAATTCTGTGTGTGAGCCAATCTCAAGAGCATAGATTCAACACGATACTGAGAGCCTCGAGAAAGGACCGAGAAGAAGTCAATACCAAATACACGAGCGAGTTCAGATGTCCGATTCACCTGCATGCCAGGTAAGGTAAAATTTAGGGCCGCCATCTTCAATTACAAAAGTTTGAGCTATCAGAAGAAGTATGTAGCTTGTCCCGGACATGTCAACAGAACCAAGCATGTTGTAATGCTAGACAACAAAAAAAAGAACGAAAAAAACGAAAGGACAAATAGCCAACGATGGTAATATACCACCACAAATACCATTGATGCAATTCAATTTACCAGGTCAAGTTGATTCATTATTTCAAGGTTGAGTCTAGATCTGTTGTTAATATATTCTATGGATCGGTGTCTTCCTTGTCCAGGACCTGTTGCAAACCATCGATTCAATATCTTGTTTGGTACCAATGGTATCTTTTGCCTCAGTACTTCATCAGCTACAGCTTCAAGGGAGTAATTATTAAGCTTTACTTCTGCACGCATGAGACGCCATAAATTAAGCACAATTCTTCCACCAACATGTATACCACTAGCATGAGTATGACTCCAATTGCTCTCACGGACATCATCAACAACATCATCAGCAGAAGATGCTTCAGGAAGCAGCTGACTAGATTCATCAACAGGATTCTTAGGTGGATGATTCATCTCATGCGGTGGTGTTCTTGAAATCCTTTTCAGTAAACCTATGCCCAGATAAGCAGCTCTTTCAGCAAGAAATCCTAGAGATCCTAACTGAATCTCCCAACCGACTAGGATGTCTGGATCAGTCAAACATACTGCACTAATAAGATTATCCAAAAGATCCCTCTCTTCCGGGAATACATGAACTTTACAACCAGCAATACCTTCTAGATTTCTGCGTATACAAGAAAAAAGAAGTTGAAGATGTCTGGTCCAGAATCCAGAAGCATGGAAGACAAGGGGAAAAAAGAAGACAAATACAACAAGCCAAAAGGAAGCACCTACTGTCTATAATAAAATCAATCAAGAGTCCAATAGATCAAACCATTAACTTAGCGATACAAACCAGCCTGTTCTTGTGAAATGTTTCAACACCACTGTAAGCATACTAGTCAGTTAACATGCCATGTCAACTTCACTTGTCTATAATTCTACAATTGTGGATAGTGGATACTGACAGAGGAATTTGAAGCCTCTGTGGAATATTGTAAATCTGGGGTTCAAGTGTCCCAAGATGAAAGAAATGAAAACAGAAAGAAACCAGCAGAAGATTAGCTTTTGAATGACCACACACATACCTCCTCCTATGTGATTTGTCATTGTTGTCACGTATAAACACATGAGTTTCAACACTATTGTCAGCATCATCCTCAATGGTCAGAGATACAGCGTTGATGGCATCAAACCGTGGGTCAGGACGCAGCTCTCCTCTGCTTTCTGTCAAAACCTGTTGGGTGGTGGAAAGACATAAAATTACAAAAGAGTCATGACTGACAAGAAGAGAACTCTTGTAGGCCAGTCTAAAAACAATAAATTATCCATGTGCATCCGAGGAGTGGGAGAAATTATGCTTGCAAATAAATGAGAAACGAATGGGATAGAACCTCTATGCTAAGTATAGTCAGTTGTTGCCCACCACCGGCACTTGCAGGGTCACGAAATCCAATTTGACTTAGAGGTGTGAGCTTATCCTTCTCGCCTCCAGCCGATATCTGGGAGAAGTCAAACCAATCGTCCAATCGTTTATTTTCTTTGTCAGATAGAGCTGATTCCACCTCAAATGCATCAACAGCAAATTTGGTTGTGTAATTCTTCCCAGTAGATATGGTTGGAGAATTTGGTGATATAGTCGAACTGACTTCGTCAACCTGATCAGCTGGCACTATCTCACCATCTTTCAGGTTACCTGAGAAACACAGAGAGCACGAATCAATCTGTGCAGTTAAACCACATAACAAAAAGTAATCTGTGCAGGAAAATTTGTATATTGAACTTACTGGAACAAGACTGCTGGGTTATCCAATGGCCCACGGATACTGCTGATGGCGGCAAAAGTGCATGCGTCAGTAAATATAGTGCCAATCCATCATTTTGGAAATGAGTTGGGACACCCAATACACCAGCTGAAAAAGCATTTCTTCCTGTATGTTCAAAGGATTCATTCTGCTTATTCTCCACCATATTCTGATAAAAAAATGGAAGATCAGCTAGTCCTGTTTTTGTAGCTGAAAAGAAAAGCAGAAGAAAAATGTATATGGATTAATATACAAAAGAAGTATGACCTACGACATTACAGTACTATAGTCCTAACTTCTTCCAGGGTAGCGATAAAAAGCTATATAGAGACAGCTGATCAAAAAGCCAAAACATTTAAATACCAAAATGAAACAATAGAATGCTGCATAATCATATCATAAGCATTACTGTCTAACACAATTGTATTTAGGACTAGATGGATAAGGACAGCAGTGTTACCATGCATGAAGTTAATTATATCCAACCATGATAACATAAAGATTCCTTGAGGAGCTTACATTCATGTCGCGCACTGCCTGAAGGACTCTCCAAACTTTGATTCTTGAATGGTGGCTTCTGAGCAAATGTCATCCGTAAATACTCATCATGAGAATTAGGCATTTCTGAAGAATTATCACTAGCGAAATCGTGAAATTCTAATCCCCCAGACTTCACAGCTTCACTCTCTTTATCCATGGTGCATGGCGCAGTCCCAGCACTATCAAACTCCAACTGCACAGGTCGAATGGATCTCCTCCTCCTCATCAAGTCCCTCACAGAGCGACCGGCTGAATCATCTTCACCTACAAAACTAGAAGACTCCTTGACAGTGCTGCCTGAGATATCATGAGAGTTCTCAGTTGTACTATTGTGAGATGCAATTAAGGATTGCATTGCACTGCCTGGATCATCAGCATTTCTGTAAGGCCGCTTTCTGCTGGAAATAGGCAAAGAACCCCAAAGATGCTCAGTTCCTGCATGCTTACTGGTTGATTTTGAAGAATTCTTCGTAGATGTGTAACTAGGAGATCCTACTGTTCTCTTAGTGATCTTGCTCTTCTCATATTCTTGGGGCACTTTTGGGTTCTCATCAGACGATCCATCAGCCTGAGGAATGGTACTGCCCAGCGATGAACTAGAATCAGGCATAACAGAATTGAGGAAAGATGTATGTGTTCGTTCTTCCGCTGGACTGACAGGATCAACTGAATCAAGAATATCCTGGCACTCCTGCTGAGAAGCATTATCAAAATCCAGGTGAGCAGACTTTAAAGCAACTTCAATGGACTTCTTGGCAATAAGTGGGCTGAGAATGACTTCATTAATCAACTCATCATCAGTTGTTGGTTCGTCCGCAGCTTGCGAGGAGGCCAACCAGCTTAAAAGTCCAAGGGCTTCAGCATCCACATGCTACAAAAGAACAATTCCAAGGAAACTAGAAGCATTTAATTACTAAGTTTACAAACACAGATGCAGAAACATGAATGATGCACATGTGATTACTTAATTGTATACCTTAGGCCAATTCAAACACCCAGTATTGGATATGACCAATAACGACAAGAAAATAACCATTAAGTGCCATATCGTGCGATATGTAAAGTACCCGTCCTTTCAAAACTAGTTTTTTATTTGTCCCACCTTGAGGGTTACATGCTGTTGTTTTTCCCCTTTCTGGTGTGCTCAATAGGATGCCAAGCAACAACAATAACCAGTAATCAATTATTGCAAATCTTCAACCTGTAAATATTTCCTTGGGAAAAATTTTCAACCTGGTGTCCTGCTATTTAATTTGCCTTTGCTTACAAAATAAACTGACTAAATAATTTCCTGGGGTTCAAAACAATCCATAACAAGAGTTGCAAAACAAACTTATTTCCTGGGATCTATAGCAATCCATAACAAGATATATATATAAGATCTGAGGAGTACCTTTTCACCTTCATCAGATAACTGAGATAGTGTTCTCTGAGCTAGTGACGAAGACAAAAGATGTTGACTGTTTCTCTCAGGTGATATAGGATGTGCATTTTCGCTTGATGATTGACTTGTATTTTCTTTCTCATTTTGCAAACCCGGATTCATTCTGCTTATTCTCCACCATATTCTGATAAAAAAATGGAAGATCAGCTAGTCCTGTTTTTGTAGCTGAAAAGAAAAGCAGAAGAAAAATGTATATGGATTAATATACAAAAGAAGTATGACCTACGACATTACAGTACTATAGTCCTAACTTCTTCCAGGGTAGCGATAAAAAGCTATATAGAGACAGCTGATCAAAAAGCCAAAACATTTAAATACCAAAATGAAACAATAGAATGCTGCATAATCATATCATAAGCATTACTGTCTAACACAATTGTATTTAGGACTAGATGGATAAGGACAGCAGTGTTACCATGCATGAAGTTAATTATATCCAACCATGATAACATAAAGATTCCTTGAGGAGCTTACATTCATGTCGCGCACTGCCTGAAGGACTCTCCAAACTTTGATTCTTGAATGGTGGCTTCTGAGCAAATGTCATCCGTAAATACTCATCATGAGAATTAGGCATTTCTGAAGAATTATCACTAGCGAAATCATGAAATTCTAACCCCCCAGACTTCACAGCTTCACTCTCTTTATCCATGGTGCATGGTGCAGTCCCAGCACTATCAAACTCCAACTGCACAGGTCGAATGGATCTCCTCCTCCTCATCAAGTCCCTCACAGAGCGACCGGCTGAATCATCTTCACCTACAAAACTAGAAGACTCCTTGACAGTGCTGCCTGAGATATCATGAGAGTTCTCAGTTGTACTATTGTGAGATGCAATTAAGGATTGCATTGCACTGCCTGGATCATCAGCATTTCTGTAAGGCCGCTTTCTGCTGGAAATAGGCAAAGAACCCCAAAGATGCTCAGTTCCTGCACGCTTACTGGTTGATTTTGAAGAATTCTTCGTAGATGTGTAACTAGGAGATCCTACTGTTCTCTTAGTGATCTTGCTCTTCTCATATTCTTGGGGCACTTTTGGGTTCTCATCAGACGATCCATCAGCCTGAGGAATGGTACTGCCCAGCGATGAACTAGAATCAGGCATAACAGAATTGAGGAAAGATGTATGTGTTCGTTCTTCCGCTGGACTGACAGGATCAACTGAATCAAGAATATCCTGGCACTCCTGCTGAGAAGCATTATCAAAATCCAGGTGAGCAGACTTTAAAGCAACTTCAATGGACTTCTTGGCAATAAGTGGGCTGAGAATGACTTCATTAATCAACTCATCATCAGTTGTTGGTTCGTCCGCAGCTTGCGAGGAGGCCAACCAGCTTAAAAGTCCAAGGGCTTCAGCATCCACATGCTACAAAAGAACAATTCCAAGGAAACTAGAAGCATTTAATTACTAAGTTTACAAACACAGATGCAGAAACATGAATGATGCACATGTGATTACTTAATTGTATACCTTAGGCCAATTCAAACACCCAGTATTGGATATGACCAATAACGACAAGAAAATAACCATTAAGTGCCATATCGTGCGATATGTAAAGTACCCGTCCTTTCAAAACTAGTTTTTTATTTGTCCCACCTTGAGGGTTACATGCTGTTGTTTTTCCCCTTTCTGGTGTGCTCAATAGGATGCCAAGCAACAACAATAACCAGTAATCAATTATTGCAAATCTTCAACCTGTAAATATTTCCTTGGGAAAAATTTTCAACCTGGTGTCCTGCTATTTAATTTGCCTTTGCTTACAAAATAAACTGACTAAATAATTTCCTGGGGTTCAAAACAATCCATAACAAGAGTTGCAAAACAAACTTATTTCCTGGGATCTATAGCAATCCATAACAAGATATATATATAAGATCTGAGGAGTACCTTTTCACCTTCATCAGATAACTGAGATAGTGTTCTCTGAGCTAGTGACGAAGACAAAAGATGTTGACTGTTTCTCTCAGGTGATATAGGATGTGCATTTTCGCTTGATGATTGACTTGTATTTTCTTTCTCATTTTGCAAACCCGCAGAATTACCAACACCAATATTATCACAGTCATCCTGTGAGAATGTAACAGTCCCAACAATATCAGTCAATGATTTGAAGCACCTTTCTAGCCTTTCAGACTCTTCTATGGTAGAAACTTTGGGGTGTGAACCTTCTTGTGGAAATAACATAGAAAGGGCACTCTCATACTTAATACCATGAAGAAAACTTTTAAGAACTTCTTCCCGTGAAGGTCTGCCCAGATCGGGATGTTTTGTTTCCTCCAATATTCTTAAGCGTTCAAGTTCCTGAGCAAGGCAATGATAACAGAAGGTTTAGCAATTAATATCATTTTGGAGCACATCTGCACAAACAAAACAGAAAGTATACCTCCCAGATTGCTATAAGTGACTGAACCATTTTCTTATCTGTTGTTGTTTGCGAAAGAGAAGTGTACATCTTATACTTCTCATTTAAGATACCTGCAGGTGAAAATGAAATTTATAATGCAAGATATAACAAACGATGGCTGCTAGAATGTGGCGACCAGACCTTCGACACTTGAATCAGCTTCGAGCATCAAAGAACTCTGTCGATTGGCAAAGCCCAAACTGGTTCCTCCAAAGCAATAAGAAGCTGGAGAGCTGGTCAGTATTGAAGAATGTGACACTGTTGAAGATGTCCAGACTGCTGCATTTTTAATGTCTGAATTATCTAAATGCGCCTGTCATTTTATCAGGGAAAAAATGTTTAAGAACGAAGAATAAATCCTGAAGTAAAATAAGAAATGACTATTCAAATGAAAATTAAGACATTAAAAAAATATAGAGTTGTTTATGGTCTAAATCAGTAAAACAATTGACCTTCCTGCGAAGAGATGACTTGGGATGAAAATCATCTGGCAATGGAGGGCGAAACTTGAAGTCTTTGACATGTACATGGCCCATTCCATACAAGTTGTAGTCAACCTACGAAATAAATTCAGCAGAATGACTGTCTAAGTCTCTCAGAAGATGTATCTTTTATGTGTCAAATAAACTCAATAACATCACATGATCAAACACTAATATCATGCAGATTGTCTGGCAATCCACATATATTAAAAAAAACATTGTACTTACAAGAAAGTGAAGAAGATATGGAATGTGAGACTCATAAGTCTGGAATACTCTATTAAGAACAGCACCACCCTGAGATTAATTAAACAGCGAAAATTAATCCTAGAGAGAATCTTTCAAAACTTCCAGTGAATTAAAATTATATTTCATGGAAGGCCAAAAAAATAAGGCAGTTCAATCAAACTAATAAGCATCCAAGAATCTTGCAAGAAGAGCCATTCGTGCCAGAGTCTTCGGTAGCCAAGTAACAGGTTGTTATAGAACAAAGTTCACGGCTTCACACCAGGCAGATTAGATATATTCATGGCTCACGCCATAGAAGGATAGCAACAGAACATGCAACACTGAGGAAAAAATCACTTTCAGGTAATAATTACGAAGATAATTGACACGAAATTGTTCACTTCACAATGAAGATACAAGTTACCACTACTCCCTACATGTGGACAAGTGGGATTAACTGCTAGTGTATACTGCATAGCTAGATGATAACAGAAGGTTTAGCGATTAATAACATTTTGGAGCATATCTGCACATACAAAACAGAAAGTATACCTCCCAGATTGCTATAAGTGACTGAACCATTTTCGTATCTGTTGTTGTTTGCGAAAGAGAAGTATACATCTTATACTTCTCATTTAAGATACCTACATGTGAAAATGAAATTTATAATGCAAGTTAAAGGTATAACAAACGATAGCTGCTAGAATGTGGCGACCAGACCTTCGACACTTGAATCAGCTTCAAGCATCAACGAACTCTGTCGATTGGCAAAGCCCAAACTGGTTCCTCCAAAGCAATAAGAAGCTGGAGAGCTGGTCAGTATTGAAGAATGTGACACTGTTGAAGATGTCCAGACTGCTGCATTTTTAATGTCTGAATTATCTAAATGCGCCTGTCATTTTATCAGGGGGAAAAATGTTTAAGAACAATGAATAAATCCTGAAGTAAAATAAGAAATGACTATTCAAATGAAAATTATTAGACATTAAAAAATATAGCGTTGTTTATGCTCTAAATCAGTAAAACAATTGACCTTCCTGCGAAGAGATGACTTGGGATGAAAATCATCTGGCAATGGAGGGCGAAACTTGAAGTCTTTGACATGTACATGGCCCATTCCATACAAGTTGTAGTCAACCTACGAAATAAATTCAGCAGAATGACTGTCTAAGTCTCTCAGAAGATGTATCTTTTATGTGTCAAATAAACTCAATAACATCACATGATCAAACACTAATATCATGCAGATTGTCTGGCAATCCTCATATCTTAAAAAAAAGATTGTACTTACCAGAAAGTGAAGAAGATATGAAATGTGAGACTCATAAGTCTGGAATACTCTATTAAGAACAGCACCACCCTGGATTAATTAAACAGCAAAAATTAATCCTAGAGAGAATCTTTCAAAACTTCCAGTGAATTAAAATTATATTTCATGGAAGGCCAAAAAAATAAGGCAGTTCAATCAAACTAATAAGCATCCAAGAATCTTGCAAGAAGAGCCATTCGTGCCAGAGTCTTCGGTAGCCAAGTAACAGGTTGTTATTGAACAAAGTTCACGGCTTCACACCAGGCAGATTAGATAAATTCATGGCTCACGCCATAGAAGGATAACAACAGAACACGCAACACTGAGGAAAAAATCACTTTCAGGTAATAATTACGAAGATAATTGACACGAAATTGTTCACAATGAAGATACAAGTTACCACTACTCTCTACATGTGGACAAGTGGGATTAACTGCTAGTGTATACTGCATAGCTAATGGGAAAAGATCAATTGAACAGGAAAGAACAATAACATGTAAAATTGATCACATATATATTGATCAATAAATACTAAAAAGACAAACAGTAAAATAAAATATACTTAAGACGTATACAACTATCTGGAAATAAGTGAGTTTTCCAACATTGCATACTAACCAAAAGAAGAGTCGCGGCTCGAGAAACCTCATATGGATAATATCTTTAGATCAAATCAAGGGACTCAACTGCATAACAAGAACTGAATGTAGCTGCAAACATATACATGAATGCATTCATTCCAGAAGGCGGCATTTGTAACACCATTTGGTCCAGACAAGCAAGGTGATAATCACCATTCAAGATTTGGATGAAGATGGACAAAACAATGACCATGATTCAGCATAAACAAAACACACAAAAACAGTGTGCAGCCTGTATATTAAACATGTACATTTTTCTGATGAGGATGCATAGCCATAATGATAGGAAAATTTTGAGGTGTTAGTAGCCAATTAGTCCTGGTAGGGACATGGTCAGCCAGGCACATTCATGTTTTCGAACTTTTGAACACTGAATAAAAAGGATGGGCAAAGTATACTAGTATATATGCATTGTAGCAGCAACATTATTTTTTTGTGAAACTGACTACATTGTGGATACAAGTAGATCTTCAAGAAAAGATCCTCAGATGAATGATAACCATACAACTTCTTTGCTCTAACAAGGCTACATCCATGTACATGCCTCCTTTTTGATGGACCACGAATCTGTAAGAAAATTACAACAATAAAAAAGGAGGAATTGCATAACATATAAATCAAGTGGACTCCAAAATACCTGCAAAGCTTTCTCAAGGTCACTCAAGAAACCAGCTATATATGAATGACCTGGAGAACAGAGGAAAAGATGCATTAATTTGACTGATCAAAGTTGCATAACTTACACAAATAAAACACATTTCATTGCAGCATTCCATGACAAAGGTTTTTGATAGCGTAAAAGTATGTCAACTTGACTCTATATATGGTTGCCTTTTTGGCCATAAACAATCTAGGAGGTGATGTACAGACAGACAGACCGACCACATCCAGATTAAGGTTCAGTCTACCTTTCAATCATTTATACATAGCTTGCATATTCAAAGTCAAAGAATCTTTAAATAGATGAACTGAAGTGATCCCTTCGGTTACAAATAATGTTCATAAGAAAATCCCAATGGCAGTTTGCATATGTAAGAAGCTACAAATCACCTTGTTCTATGTTATGGAGCAGCTCCTCTGGACAAGGTACATACAAATATGGCAGGACCTAGATACCAAAGAGATAATAGACATTAACAATGTAGTTGAAGCAATCGGACTGATGACATAGTTTGAAAGCAAATTCACAGGGAAATGACAGGCAAAGAAATGAAGCATGTTTACCACTTGAGATTGAACAACATTGCTCTTTGTATGTCCACAGTCAAGAAAATTCGATTGCAAGGGGAAAAAGAGTAACTATTCCATACAGTAAATATCGAGCACGGAGAAGCTACAGTGCTCACACGAGCAGGTGACATGAGTGCCCACTGGCTTTCGAAAAGACATGAGTGCTCACCGAATACAGTAAATAGCCTGAATTTCCCTTCAGCCTATTCAGTGATATAATCTACCAAGAGCCGATGACATGAGTACTGAGCTGGAAATCTTACAGCTAACTAGTTTATCAGATCAAATGTTCTCAAAAGAAGTCCATTCGCACTACTGGTTCAAGATAAGAGGGGGCCGTGGAAAAAATCACATACAGTTCTATTAAGAACATGCAGGCGCACAGCATGCTTACTAAACATAATGCACCACTACAGAGCAATGGGTCCAGTGAGGCAAGTAATGAAGAAATCACCAACCCGCCCCAAGGAGAAAACAGAACGAACTCGAACTACTGATCATAAAAGCAACAACATCCCTGATAGTCTGAATGGTCCTCCCAGCTTCAGATTCCCTCCAAATTTTCAAATTCAAATCTAAGCAGGAAAAATCTCATGCCTGTCTTTGCTAGTAGTTCTACTACGTTGCATGAAGAAACTGCAAGCTCGGACAGTGGTAATCAAAATTCCAAGCGCGTGCAAACCAATCTGTCACACTGCTACAGTGAAACAGAGTCACGCTCGCTACTGCTAATTCCATCACTGCTACAGCCGCAAATGACAACCGACACTACCACTTCACTCACACGAACAGAGAGAGAAATGCAGAGAGGCAGCCACGGAGAAGCCGCGTGGTACCTACCCGGTGGATGTGGAGGCACGTCTTCTGCCCCGCAGGAGTGGAGCCGTAGATCCTGATCACCGGCACCTCCTCCACCTCCTCGCCTGCACGCCACACGCTCAGAGAATTCAGCGCCAATAATGATAGGAAAATTTTGAGGTGTTAGTAGCCAATTAGTCCTGGTAGGGACATGGTCAGCCAGGCACATTCATGTTTTCGAACTTTTGAACACTGAATAAAAAGGATGGGCAAAGTATACTAGTATATATGCATTGTAGCAGCAACATTATTTTTTTGTGAAACTGACTACATTGTGGATACAAGTAGATCTTCAAGAAAAGATCCTCAGATGAATGATAACCATACAACTTCTTTGCTCTAACAAGGCTACATCCATGTACATGCCTCCTTTTTGATGGACCACGAATCTGTAAGAAAATTACAACAATAAAAAAGGAGGAATTGCATAACATATAAATCAAGTGGACTCCAAAATACCTGCAAAGCTTTCTCAAGGTCACTCAAGAAACCAGCTATATATGAATGACCTGGAGAACAGAGGAAAAGATGCATTAATTTGACTGATCAAAGTTGCATAACTTACACAAATAAAACACATTTCATTGCAGCATTCCATGACAAAGGTTTTTGATAGCGTAAAAGTATGTCAACTTGACTCTATATATGGTTGCCTTTTTGGCCATAAACAATCTAGGAGGTGATGTACAGACAGACAGACCGACCACATCCAGATTAAGGTTCAGTCTACCTTTCAATCATTTATACATAGCTTGCATATTCAAAGTCAAAGAATCTTTAAATAGATGAACTGAAGTGATCCCTTCGGTTACAAATAATGTTCATAAGAAAATCCCAATGGCAGTTTGCATATGTAAGAAGCTACAAATCACCTTGTTCTATGTTATGGAGCAGCTCCTCTGGACAAGGTACATACAAATATGGCAGGACCTAGATACCAAAGGGATAACAGACATTAACAAAGTAGTTGAAGCAATCAGACTGATGACATAGTTTGAAAGCAAATTCACAGGGAAATGACAGGCAAAGAAATGAAGCATGTTTACCACTTGAGATTGAACAACATTGCTCTTTGTATGTCCACAGTCAAGAAAATTCGATTGCAAGGGGAAAAAGAGTAACTATTCCATACAGTAAATATCGAGCACGGAGAAGCTACAGTGCTCACACGAGCAGGTGACATGAGTGCCCACTGGCTTTCGAAAAGACATGAGTGCTCACCGAATACAGTAAATAGCCTGAATTTCCCTTCAGCCTATTCAGTG